>SJYV01039380.1:518925-528952 GCA_006410875.1 Neotragus pygmaeus | reverse complement strand
TTTCTTACATGATAGTATACATGCTTCAATTCCATTCTCCCAAATCATCCCACCCTCTCCCTCTTCCTCTCCCTCAGAGGCCAAAAGTCCGTTCTCTATGTCTGTGTCTCTTTTGTTGTCTCACATACAGTGTCATCATTACTATCTTTCTAAATTCCATATATATGTGTCAGTATATTATATTGGTGTCTTTCTTTCTGGCTTACTCCACCTGTTCTTAATATCTTCTGCTTCTGTTAGGTCCATACAATTTCTGTCCTTTATCGAGCCCATCCTTGCATGAAATGTTCCCTTGGTATCTCTAATTTTCTTGAAGACATATATTCATACATAGTTATACATTCATAAACAATAAGCCACACCCTCACCATGCCCAGTGCACACACACAGACCAAGCACAACTATACAAAATTATCCAAGCTGTTGGCAATAAAGACAATGGTTATTTGGAGGGAGAAGCAGGAGAAGTATAATGAGATACTGCTCTGTGAACTGTGTAGGTGTTGAATGTCCTCACAATGTGCAAATTGACTGAACTATACATTTATAATTTGTGCATTTATATATATACATTATATTTTAATTTAACACCTTTCAAGATAGTGGTATATGAAAGACAGAGCTTCCCAGGTGGCGCTAGTCATAAAGCACTCACCTGTAAGAGACATAAGAGACGCAGGTTCCATCCCCTGGAGGAGGGCATGGCAATTCACTCCATTATTCTTACCTGAAGAAGCCCATGGACAGAGGAGCCTGGCGGGTTACAGTCCATAGGGTCGCAAAGGATTGGACACGACTGAAGCAATTTAGCACACACACACATACGGAGGATGTATACATTGTGCATGGATTTTTTTTTTGCTAATTTAGAATGATTTTATATATAGCCTAGCGACAAAGATAAAGCTAGCCAAGAATCTTTGCATACAAAGAAAGAAAGGTTTGGTGTGGATATATCTAGGAATATCTATTGCTAATCTAATGGAGTTGGTATAAAATTATTTTCACCCTGAAAAATCATTACTATAGTCCTTAAAATTCAATCTGATTTGGAAATTTCAAAAAAAAAAAACCTTTGAAATACAAAATCATCGTTTTTAAAACAATGCAATCATCAAGTATCATGCATCGAACCTGTACTGGAGATTCATTTTATATATGATAGTATACATGTTTTCAATGCCATTCTCCCAAATCATCCCACCCTCTCCCTCTCCCACAGAGTCCAAAAGACTGTTCTATACGTCTGTGTCTCTTTTGCTGTCTCGCATACAGGGTTATCGTTACCATCTTTCTAAATTCCATATATATGCATTAGTATACTGTATTGGTGTTTTTCTTTCTGGCTTACTTCACTCTTNTTTCAATGCCATTCTCCCAAATCATCCCACCCTCTCCCTCTCCCACAGAGTCCAAAAGACTGTTCTATACGTCTGTGTCTCTTTTGCTGTCTCGCATACAGGGTTATCGTTACCATCTTTCTAAATTCCATATATATGCATTAGTATACTGTATTGGTGTTTTTCTTTCTGGCTTACTTCATTCCTCCAATTAAAAAATAAATTTATATTAAAAAAATAAAAACCACAATGAAATCATATAATATTTCAAACATGCATAAACGAACATAAAATACAAAGCACCATTTATCTAGATTTGTCAGGAATCAATCCTTCACAATGGTTGCTACAAAGGTTCAAATGAAGAGATTGGGGAGGGTCGTTTTGAATAAAAGTTCACTGGAGAAAAACCAAGAGTTCAAGCTTGTTTTGGTTTCTTATTGGTGGTTTCTGCATTGTTGCCAGGACAAGGAGGGATCTTCCTTCCTTTTCTTAAAAGTAGGTGGTGAAATTCCTGTGTAAAAAACGTCCCTCCTTGTACCAGAAGAACAGGAATGTTTGTACCATCATGGATAAAGAGTTGAAACCCAGAGAATGTTACACAAAGAATTCTATACAAACCGATCTCATTACAGTCACTTCTGGACCTCCTTCTGCTGGCACAGTCTGGTATGTGCATGAGAGTGCTTCCTGCTGACCTTCCTGATACAATTTCACATGAAGTTTTCTTTTATTTATTTTCACATTTTATAACATGTGGTATAGCATAATATAGAATAGATTAAAATGTTAGAATAAAGGAATGTAAAATAAATAATTATTTTTCCTTTTTCTGTCACAATATCTATTTTAGACTGTCTCTAGTCTAGTCTTGCTTTTATTTAAGATGGAGTCAGCTCCAGATAATTCCACTGATATACCACTTATTTGTTTTCATCTTAAAAACAGAAGAAACCATATTTTAGAAGAAAGCATATTTTGCTTAAACATCCCACATATAAAATAAAACTTTGTTTCTATTTAAAGATCTGTTATAATTCTGAGAGAATTGTAAAAGTCTGCTCAGAAACATTATAATGTAAAATGGGACGGAGNTTCCAGCATGTACTTCCTCCAGCCCAGCGTTTCTCATGATGTACTCTGCATGTAAGTTAAATAAGCAGGGTGACAATATACAGCCTTGACGTACTCCTTTTCCTATTTGGAACCAGTCTGTTTTTCCATATCCAGTTCTAACTGTTGCTTCCTGACCTGCATACAGGTTCCTCAACAGGCATGTACATGTACTAGTTTACATGTAATAATAATATGAACATTTGAATAAATAGGACTTTATTTTGAATGAACATTAGGGAATCATGAGATACCTTGAATGTTGACTTTCAGGGTCAAATAAACCAGTTTAATTGTTTTGCTTAATTTGAACTGAACTTTATTTAGCTAAAAATGGCCAAAGACCCATTTCTCTTCTCATATGAGTTAGAAAAATCAGTGGAGATGTAATTATAAGTAAATGCAGTTTTCTGAATTGCCTTCAGTTCTACTGGGAAAACATCGTAACTTTTAAACCACCACTTCTTAAAACATGTGATAACTACTCACACTTAGTTGAAGTTCTAAATCTTAAAATTCCAAAGTTACGTACAGCCATAGAGCTACTTGCTTTAAACTTATCATCAAACTGATGAGCAAATTCTGACTGTCTTAGTGAGCTGCAAATTGAAGTTGGAAGATGTACAGAGTTGCCTAGTTCTTTGAGATGCATTTTAATATATCCTTCCATATTATTCTTTTACATTATATTTTTTAGCTTCTACCCTTCATTTTTCCCTCTTTCATTTTATTTTATGGATTCCCTCAAAATAAAGACTATCAAAATCCATTAGAATGTATCCAGTCTGATACATTATTTTGCCTTTTCATATAGGAAATAGATGAATTTGTTATGAATATCTCCAAATGCATAAAGCACTATCCCTTTTCTTTGTTTCTTTCTGTCTGATTAGTTCATTTATATTAAACATGCATTGCTTTTTGTATTCTGAAGTAGCAAGTCTCTTAGGAAAATGATTTTTTAACTATCAGATTTTATCTGAAAAATACAATTGGAGAATGTCGAGAAAGAAGTACTGGTAAATAAACCTTAATTGTTTCATTAGGATATTGTTCAAGAATTACCCAAAGTAAAAACAATGGTGGGGAAAAGCTCACTGAGGATTTTGTTATTCACAAACTGGCAGTTTACCACATTTTCCTAAGTGAGACCCCATACTGCCTACACAGCTGAAGAGAGGACTGAACATTTTATACAGACTGAGTGTATATTCAACTTGAATAATTCAGGTCAGAAAGAGAGGAGGGGATTTGCTTAAGTGGAGAAACGCTAGGAACCTTCATTCTGCCGAGAAAATACATCCTGATCTAAATTCTGTGAGTTGAAAATCAAAACTATGGATCAAACAGATTTGAATTGCATTTAGAGTTTTGGTTTAGTCGTTAAGTCATGTCCGACTCTTTTGCAACCCCATGGACTGTAGTCCACGGGATTTTCCAGGCAAGAATACCAGAGTGGCTTGCCATTTCCTTCTCCAGGGGATCTTCCCAACCCAGGGATTGAACCTGTATCTCCAGTGTCTCCTGCATTGCAGGCGGATTCTTCACTGCTCCAGCCATTGGGCAACAGTTTTAGACTCATATAATAGAGGTTAAAATTGAAGCTAGCAAATTTCTTTAAGTTTGTGTGTGTGCAGAACTGGCATACTCTACAGCACCTTTAAAAAGTTTTCAAATGATAACTTTATTTTAGTCTGATAAGCTTTACAGCACAACTTATATCTCGAAAGAATTAACTTAGCATGTTGAAAGGGCCATGTGTTAAAGCTGCGTAATAGTTACAATTGTGAGAAATCTATGAGTTCTGCATTTGGATTTCTTTCCATCAACAAATGGAAATGTAGTTTTTGACCTGAAGACATCTTGACATTCAGATGCAGACATGCTGGTGTGGCTAAAACAAGTTAATTTAGAGCTAAACATTTTGCTTTGAGATATTCAGAGTTTAAGAATACACTGAACTAGTTTTAAAATAATGATCCTTGAGAGGGAGAGCTGCCTATGTTGAAGGATACAGCCTGTGGAATTTCCACCTTTTGCAAGGTTGAAATCATGGCAGGTCCAAAAACTGATGCCCAATTCTGTTTCACGGGTATTAAAAAAATATTTCCTTGCTTTGATGGTCTTATCTTCCTTCAAGTTAAAGTTTAAAAAACCTCCAGCTATGAAAGCAGTATAAACAGGTTTAAATTGTACCTCATCTAAGTTCCAATGCCGAGAGAAGCTAATGTTAGCTCATCATGTGATACTCAATTTGTACTATAAATTATGAACTTGGGAAAAAATGATCCTCAGACAGAATATATGACTTAACAATCTGTATTGTCTTTACCTGGCTTAAATTGATTGCTCCTTCATTACTTAACATTGCTTTTGTACTTTAAGGTATTTTATACACATTTGTGAGTTAATTAGGCTGGATTTGGCCATATTCAGGGGTCAAATTTTTAGGGAGATTTGAGGGTTATAATCCAACCCTGTTGATAAAGATTGTGAGAAGCAGGTCTCAGTGTTTCCCCATCTCTTGCTCCTCATTGATCCAGAATCTGTGAAATTAATCACATTTTCTGGTCACATCTGACTCTGTTGAATGCACGGAGACTCTCCCTTTATCTAGTTAAACAAGGCAGTTAGGAAAATATGAACATGCAAAAACCATTGAACCCAAAGTTACATTATGTCAACCAATTTACAGGTGTTCATATGATATTATATGCCAACAATATCCAGGAATAGTGATACTACTGAATTTGTTTGGAATATGATGTTCTTCTAATACCATGCTAGGCATTTTCAATAAAATCATGTAGCAAGCAAAAATAAAATGACAAAAAGAACATCCCTTTCTTCTTAAGAATATCTTATTTCTTCTTAGTGGGGGTTTCTGGTAAAGTTATTCTAGTCAAGGGATCTCAATGAGCTGAAGGAGCTAAGAGGCATATCAAAAACTGTTGGGATCCACAGAGATTAAACAAAAATGCTCAGAGCAACATTAGCCATGATAACCAAATGGTGGAAACAACCCACATGTCCATCAATAGATGAACAGAAAATTATCTGTACAATGGAATATTATTCAGTCATGAAAGGAATGAAGTACTGATATCTACTATAGCATGGATGAACCTTGAAAACATTATGGGTTTTCAAAACATGAAATGATGCCAGGCATGTAAGGCATGATTTCTTTTATATGATATATCCAGAATAGATAAATCCATAGATTTGGGAAAACCTATAGAGACAGGAAGCAGATTAGAGGTTACCAGAGATGGAGGTTGGGGAGAATGGGGAGTGACTGCTTTATGGGTACAGGGTGTTTTTTTATGGGGTGACGAAATGTTTTGAAACGAGAGAGAATTGGTGTTTGCACAATTTTGTAAATAAAATGCCACTGAAGTGTATACTTTAAAATGGCTAATTGTAAGCTTTCTGAATTTTACTATCAGTAAAAGAAATACAGGACAGTTTAAAAAAACAATCCGAGCCCCTAGTTTTCTCAGCCCCATGTTTTGATTTGCCTCCCAAGAAGCATATTTTTAAAAATTTACATATTTTTAAGTGAAGGATAATGGCATTACAGAATTTTGTTGGTTTCTGCCAAACATCAACACGAATCAGCCATAGGTATACATATGTCCCCACCCCAGGGAGCATATTGACCTGCAAGCCCACATTATCAGGGATGTGAGTGAGGTGACTACCTGGCTTAGGGTGACTCATCATCATGTATTAAGCAATCTGGAAGCCTGAGAGCAGTGCATTTCGGGCAATTTGCTGCTTCCTTTAGGCAATCTTAATGCTGAGCCCCGTGGGCAGCAAGAACTAGCATGTGATTAGAGCAGAAGCAATTACTCTCAGAAAAGCATCATTAATTTCAAAGGTTCTTGTCCTGAGCTCTGTGGCTAAGTGGAGACAAATTAGGATGCTGTCTAGAGGAGAGAAAGTGTAGTCTTTTTCCCCTCTTTAGGACAGAAAAGAAACCTAAAGTGGTTTATTCCAAGTAGTTAATTCTTCCTTTGGGTGCTAGGTGGGGGTGGGAGGTTTGGGGGAGGCAGGTTAGTTCAGGAGGCCGGATTTGCATCAGCTCTACTGCAAACTGCTTTGGTGCTTTGTTGCTTTGTTTCCTTGGCGATACAAAGACGCTGTTCACACAGGGTCTATTTTATGAGGTGGAAAGGACAATGGACCAATTTCAGGGGTCCTGGTTTCTAGGGTCTGCTCTGGGATCTCCTTTTTAGGCCTTGCTGTTCAGTAAGGTAAATCAAAGCAAGGCAGGATCATCTCCCAGGTCCTTATTTAGAAACAGATCCTGAAACAGATTCCTATTAACAAAGAGTTTGAAGCATTTGGACAATGCGCGCTTACTTTTTGCTTCTGAAACCCCACTCAGCTAGCATACATTAATAAAAACAAAAGGAAATAGAAACCTCAAGGAATGCAATGGGAATTTGTCAAGACCATTGACCTGATTATCTAGGGTAGTAGCTGCTCTCTCTCTGAGGCTTAAAATAAAACACATTGGGCAGATAGGATATGGTAGGCTTTGTACTTTTTTTTTTTAATAAAGATTATGCCATTGAATGTTATTTTGAGGTATTACTATCCCCATTTTACTAAGATATAAAGAGATTGGAAAACAAGCCCCCAATCTTGTAACCAAGATTTGAATCTAAGTTTTTAGAGCCCTCCAAATCCAAGGCTCTTTATAGCTGATTTTCTCTGGGAGATGACTTAGCCTATACTACACTTTTGTCTTCTAATCTTCTCCCCTTTCTAATTCCATAATAGAACCCTATTCCTTCAAAAGATAAAAACCACAACCGATCTTTAAGATTCTATATCCCCACTTCATTTTATAGCCAGATAATATGATTTCTGCTTCCATCTTTTCACTGATACACACTGCAAAGGGCAGTTTCTAGAACATATGGGTGTACTGAATCATATTCTTATTGGACCTCTCCCCGGTAGTTGCACTGTTGACCAACATCTGCCTCTTCTGGTTGCCTGTCCTGGTCTCTCCTGATCCTACTCCTTTTCTGAATATTCTTCTTCCATCTCCCTTGAGGGCTCCTCTACTCAGAATGGTCAACAGTGGAAATGTCCATTGCATTGCAAGGAAAGCCCCATCACCACTTACAGTTACACAATTGTTGGATGAGAACAGGTTGCCTAGAGGGCAATCAGATTCACTGTTTGAAAAATTCTCAGGGGGTGGGGGATGGGATGAACTGGGAGGTTGGAACTGACATATATACATGACTATGTATAAAATAGATAACTACTGAGGACCTGCTATATGGCACAGGGAACTACTTGGTGCTCTGTGGTGACCTAAACGGGAAGGAAATCCAAAACAAAGCAAAACAAAATGGGGATATATGTTTACCTATAGCTGATTCCCTTTCTGTACAGCAGAAGCTGACACAGTATTGTAAAGCAACTGTACTCCAATAGAAAACGCAGAAAAACAAAATGACATTCTTACAAAATTTTAAATGGAACTGTTCATGAAATACTTTCAACCCACACTACACTTTCAAAAGGCACTGCCTTGAAATTTTTAAGGGCAACATAAATTCTAGAAGTTGACAGTCAAAAATAATAGCAGAAGGCAAATTACCAGTAAGTGGAACTTCCACAAACACTCTCAAGTTCTAAACCACTGCATTAAAAAGTTATTGCGTTAAAACATTTGAAGATAGAGGACTAGACAATTGATAATGAAATGAATTAAATCAGTTCTTTGCAGTTCCTATTGTACTTTTTAAATGTGAAATTGGAACTTTCTCCATCCTACATCTCAGGTGAAGGAGCATGCTGAGACGCATACTCACCAAATCACTCTCCAAACAAAGATCAGTGATTCTAATTTCAGCAAGATTGACTTCTGGCCTTTTTTTTATGAATTGCCATATGGAAAAGGGGAAGTCATCTTAAAAAAGACCCCCCTGTCACGTGGCGCAGCCAAAACAAAGAAGAAGAAAGCTTCTCAGTCAGTGGCTCTAGCAATTCTGTTCAACTTTGGCTTCTATCTTCAGTAAGGCAGCAAGTGCACCCCTCCATGAGCTGTCAGCCTCAGCTCTTGGCTGACTAGAGTCAATGGATCTTTGAGCACCTCATTTACTTTATGCCCTGCATGTTCTGCCTGAATCTCACCAGATGGAAAGGAAACATGGCAAACCCTCAGGTGCCATTGAGATTCTTCAGGGATTCCAGTAATTGGCTGTCTGTGTGAGACAGACGCCTGTAAAGTGGGTTTCATCATAGCAAGGTCTTGAGAGATTTGGGGAATTGGGTTTATTTGACTAATCTTTATATTTAACACACACACACTCCTATAGAAAAAGTTTGAACATGAAATTAGGGTTAATGAAAATAAGATATGACAATGAGAACTGACTTTGACTTGCTATTTGGGATATATATATATTTATTTTTTATCTGACAAAGACAGGAATTTTAATCATAGAAGATAGCTACTCTTAGGTGACCTAAAAAACAAACACTTGCCTAAAGATATGAGAATCAACACTCTCCTTACCATACTGACTTCCCTGGTGGCTTAGATGGTAAAGCGTCTGCCTACAGTGTGGGAGACCCAGNAATCATAGAAGATAGCTACTCTTAGGTGACCTAAAAAACAAACACTTGCCTAAAGATATGAGAATCAACACTCTCCTTACCATACTGACTTCCCTGGTGGCTTAGATGGTAAAGCGTCTGCCTACAGTGTGGGAGACCCAGGTTTGATCCCTGGGTTGGGAAGATCCCCTGGAGAAGGAAATGGCAACCTACTTCAGTATTCTTGCCTGGAGAATCCAATGGACGGAGGAGCCTGGTTGGTTACTGTCAATGGGGTTGCAAAGAGTTGGACATGACTGAATGACTTTACTATCTACTATCTATCTACTACTATCTATCTACTATCTATCTATCTACTATCTATCAGAAATTACTCAGCTTACTCTCCGCCCATGATCCCTTGCTCTCCTTTCATCCTACTTATCAACATTTATACTGAATAATTTTAAATGCTTTGCTTGAGGAATACTATTTGGTTACAAACCCAAGAATGGCTATTGAGCCTTTGACTGAGTAGGCTGGAGGCAAGAGACTGCTCAGGGCAATTTCTGCAGAGGATGTGTGAAGGAAGGGCAAAGACAGGAGGTGGTGAGATACCAGGAGGAGTGTTTCCAGGGAGAATTGTTGGGGTGAAAGGCTGTGCACTGAGGTTCTCCACTCCTCTGTGTCTGCTTCTGAGGACTCTTCAGTGAAATATCTATGACCAGTCCGTTTGTTGAGGAATTGGTCTGTTTTAGGATGTATCAAAATCACTGCAGATGGTGACTGCAGCCATGAAATTAAAAGACGCTTACTCCTTGGAAGGAAAGTTATGACCAACCTAGATAGTATATTCAAAAGCAGAGACATTACTTTGCCGACTAAGGTCCATCTAGTCAAGGCTATGGTTTTTTCTGTGGTCATGTATGGATGTGAAAGTTGGACTGTGAAGAAGGCTGAGCGCCGAAGAATTGATGCTTTTGAACTGTGGTGTTGGAGAAGACTCT
>SJYV01039380.1:461837-515388 GCA_006410875.1 Neotragus pygmaeus | reverse complement strand
CCCTGAGTGGGGAAGATCCCCTGGAGAAGGGCACAGCAACCCACTCCAGTATTCTTGCCTGGGGAATCCCTTGGACATAAAGCCTTGAGGCGGCAGGCCAAGGACAGATAAGGCAGAGACTGGACGGGTTAGCTGGATTCTGAGAGTGTAGTGCTCTCCCACTAAGCTCACTCATTCGGGCCACGTGGAAACACAGGGCAGGAGGACGGATGCCCATGCGCCTGAGAGCTGGGCACGGGTCTGGAAAGCAAAGCTCCTGTGCTGACAAGTGTCCAGTCTCCCGGTTCCACAAGGTTGTGGTTAAGCAAGCTGCTGTTGGTCAGGTTTTCCTGATCCTCGCAGCTGACACAGAACCCAAGTTTTCTCCCCTACTTTGTTTATGGGCTAGATGAAGTCAGATGCTTCACTGTACTTGGCTGGAGTGCAGAGTTGGAGTTTCCAAGTTGTAGCCCAAGGCAGCTGCAGAATTGAGGTAGTGATCTGGGGTCATGTAGGCTTTGCTCTGGTTGCTAGGCAGTGTGCTGGGGTCCAGTCCCCACAGAGCGCTCTCTCCTTCCTTTACCTCCATCCACGCTCCTGCCTTCTGTGGAGAATGGCATTTGCTGACTGGAGCAGCAGCCCGTTGCTTGGAGGGAGAGCCCACGTCAAGCTCAGTTGGACGTGGGTGTGTTCTGCTTGGCTGAGGTCCCTTCAGCCTAGACAAGGCTCCTGGAGCTCCCCACAGCCACTAGTGTAGACATAGTGCTCCACCTGCAACCATCTCCGTCCCCTCTGAGGTGTGCTCTGTTGTGCTATCTGCACCTTCTTTCTTTTCCTCCATGACCCACAACTTAAGCTCTAGTACAAGTCCTGCTGCAGCGTTTACTTAAAGGGTAAGTCTTTTAACATTTCTCACAGTTTCCATGTTGCTGGGTAATTACACCTGTATTTAATTGTTACTACGGGGACCAGAGGAAGTGGAAATGCCCTGGTCTCAGGTGTGCATTGCTGTTTCTCCTGCTTTGACCTCCTGCTTTGGTTAGGCTGCCCCTAGGTGCCTCCCTGGGGGTTGGGACCCAGCCCCCTTCTCATACAACAGAGCTGGTGACTTGTCCTTTGGTTGTCAGGCCGTGGCTTCATCGTCTGCTGTGACCCTACTTCTATTCTGAATAAACAGCCTGTTAGACAAACTGGCAAAAAAGTTCTTCAAATGTTAAAAAATAGACAAAGCAAACGCACACAGATCTAAGCCACCTCTGTCATTTTCAAAATGCTGCAGATTTGATAAATGGTGGGAGTCTGACATAGCACAGTGGTTAAGAACATGCGTGGGTCTGAGTCAGAGAGACCTAGATTTGAACCTTCATAAACTTGGACAGGTAGCTTAATCCCCCTGAACCGTTTCCTTGTCCATAAAGTGGGATTAATCCAAGTTTGACCCTTGCTGTGTTATAATGATGACATGATGATAAAGTGACATGCTAACAGGTGTTGATATTTACTACGGCCAGCATTTTATAGAGAGAGTTCAATGGCAAATTTCATACTATCTTCACCTATTTCACAGAAGAAGAACCTAAAAAAATGGAGATGTGAGATCATCTCTCAACATCACACAGCTGTTAATTGTGGAGCTGGGCTTCCATGCTAGAACATTATCAGAAGCCCCGCCCTGAACAATCAGCAAAGTGCTGCATTTACCAAATCCCCCAGCTCATGGGAAGTGCTTAAGGGGGACTATCCATGATTATTATTGTTATTAAGCACACTGACTGAAGAATCATTAGATGACTTTGTTTAAAATTCCATAAAATGTTCCAAAGAAGGTAAAATAATAATACAAGCCAACAGATGCAAAACCACTGAAGAATGTTAAAAATTAGTTTTAGTTTATGACGTAACTTATGATCATATTATTTTAGAAGAGAAGACCCCCAACTTCCTGTTGTCAGATGTGGTCTGCTGGCTTGTCCTTGAGTATATCAGCTTCTTACAGCTTCTTGGTCACCATTTTTGCCTTCCTGTTGGGCCTTTCATGCCCTTGATGGAGCCTCCCAGACAGGCACTGGGGACCAGGCTCCTCAGTCTGGCTTTTCTCTCCCCCAGGGCAGGGCCCTGGGCCTGCCCCATACTGGCCAAGTGTAATGTTCCTCCTACTTTTGTTTGTTCTACTTTATGAGTTTCTGTTCTAATGGACAGGTACACAAATCTTAGTTCGGGATTTTGATAGCTAGTCTGGAGTGAGTTCATCATGTGTAACTGTTAACTACTTCTCAGGGATTAGCCCATTTAATTTTCACAATGAGACTATAATTAATTTTAATCTTAATACAGATGTTAAACTCTTTAAGTAGAAAAATCCAGCCAGANTTTTGATAGCTAGTCTGGAGTGAGTTCATCATGTGTAACTGTTAACTACTTCTCAGGGATTAGCCCATTTAATTTTCACAATGAGACTATAATTAATTTTAATCTTAATACAGATGTTAAACTCTTTAAGTAGAAAAATCCAGCCAGAGGCTTGTGCATGTGGGAGACAAGAAAAGTACCATCAACCTTGTCTTGGCTTCAGGAAAATTTTCAAATATTTGTCCCTTCTAGAAAATAAAGACATCAACTTCAATATCATTACACAGACAATATATTATTAAGAAAGATCGTATTTCAGGATGTGAAAGTAGAATTACAGATTTTAAGAAGTGAAAGTTTTAACAAGCTTCTCTTGTTAGAAAAGCCACTGGCAAGGGCCACTTTGTGAGAGTCCTGCTTGCCTTTCTGCAGCTGGAAGAGAGGCCTGTCTTGGGGAGGTTTCTCTCATCAGCAGATGGGAGGGCATTTCTTTTTCATGGCCATGCCTGGTGTTTTTCACTAGTTACTACTGATAAAAGCAAAGGCTGCCCTGAGAAACTCAGAACCAACAAGGAGAAAAGGGAACTGGTAGAATAGGATTAGCAACAAAAGGCATAGGAGCGCTGTTTATTTTGCACTTGCCTAGCGCCCCCGCCCACACCCTGCCCACCCAACCACCTCCACATTTTTTTTTTTTTTTGCAACTTTGATTTTGGTTTATCCTCACTCAGCAGGCACCTAGAGTCAGGGCCCAGGCTGGGGCTGCCTGGCCCAACCAACCATTGCTCTGTACTATGTGTGTACAGGGAACACACACTGTGTGTGTGTGTGTGTGTGTGTGTGTGTGTGTGTGTGTGTTCACACTCTCCAGGGAAATGCAAGGATGTGGTCGGCCAGGTCTTAAGGACTTGGGTGGGGTGGGGCCACCCTGCAGTGGTCTGATTTCCAGAGAGGGAACTGGGGACATAGAGGGGGTTCAAGAGGGTGTGGCAGACGCCGGGCCCCTGGCGCTCAGCATCCCCCACTGGAAGCTGCTGGTGTCCTTGCCACCCAGGTGCACCCAGCGTGAGCAGGTGCAAGTCATCATGCGTGAACTGCATGCTTGTCACGTGGCTGCCATGACTATGAACCAGTGCTCAGAGGCAGAGACAGATGCTATGAGGAAGACTGTCTTTGGTCCAGTACTTTAGTCTTCCCTTTGGGACGGGCCTACTTCCCTGCCTTCTCTTTCCCCCATAACGTCAATATTTGTTGCTTTATATGAATACTGTATTGAAAGACCATTCCCTGCCTTCTTGACTTGCGTTTGGCTGTGCGAGTTGCTCTGGCCTATAGAATGATGTAAAAGTGGTGAATGCCATTGATAAACCTCAGTGAACCCAGTGGGATTTGTGAGGCCCAGAAGGACAGAGGAGGGGAGCAGCCCTAAGAACAATGCGCAGGAGAAGCAGGGCTCCAGGTAGAAAAGTGGGGCTGGGACAGAGGGGCAGAACAATTTCTGATTGGCTAATGCCATTCAGTATTCAAGAATATGTTTCTAAAAAAAATCAACAGACTGGTTTTGGGAAGCTGGTACATCTTAGCCTAATTTTTATAGAGTTTTTTTTTTTTTTCTCTCTAATTTTCTGATTTGTGAGAGTGGAAGCAACATTGACTCAAAGATTTCACTTTAAAAAAATGGTAGAACTTACATTTTCAAAAAGAGAAAGTAAAGAAATCTCATGGATTTATCATTTTGCTCGGTAAGCTTTTAGAATATTGTCTTGACAGGAGGACAAATGTAAAAACCATTTCCTAACTCTAAGGATCTTTGTAAAAAATATTCTTAGCTCAAGACGGTATAAAAACAGGCAACAGACCAGATTTGGCTCAGCGGCCATTGTTTGCCTCTTAATATAAAAATACACTGAGTATGTTTAAATATAACAGCTGGCAATGGAGAAGATATTGTGATTAGTTGTTCCTTTTCCTATGTATTTCTGCTGTGATTTTATATGTCCTTGTATATGGTATATGTTATAATGTATATGATGGTGTGATCACTCACCTAGAGCCAGATATCCTGGAATTCGAAGTGAAGTGGGCCTTAGGGAGCATCACTATGAACAAAGCTAGTGGAGGTAATGAAATTCCAGCAAAGCTATTTCAAATCCCAAGATGATGCTATGAAAGTGCTGCACTAAATATGCTAGCAAGTTTGGAAAACTCAGCAGTGGCCACAGGACTGGTAAAGGTCAGTTTTCATTCCAATCCCAAAGAAAGGCAATGCCAAAGAATGTTCAGACTACCACACAATTGCACTCATCTCACACGCTAGCAAAGTTATGCTCAAAATTCTCCAAGCCAGGCTTCGACAGTACATGAACTGTGAAATTCCAGATGCTCAAGCTGGATTTAGAAAAGGCAGAGGAATCAGAGATCAAATCGCCAACATCCACTGGATCATCGAAAAAGCAAGAGAGTTCCAGAAAAACATCTACTTCTGTTTTATTGAATACACCAAAACCTTTGACTGTGGATCACAACAAAGTGTGGAACATTCTTTAAGAGATGGGAATACCAGACCACCTGACCTTCCTCCTGATAAATCTGTATACAGTTCAAGAAACAACAGTGAGAACTGAACATGCAACAACAGACTGGTTCCACAACAGTCTGTTCAGGACTGATTTCCTTTAGGATGGACTGGTTGGATCTCCTTGCAGCCCAAGGGACTCTCAAGAGTCTTCTCCAACACCACAGTTCACAAGCATCAATTCTTCAGCGTTCAGTTTTCTTTATAGTCCGCCTTTCACATCGACACATGAATACTGGAAAAACCATAGCCTTGACTAGACAGACTTTTGCTGGCAAAGTAATGCCTCTGCTTTTTAGTATGCTGACGTACTCCAAAGGAGTACATCAAGGCTGTATATTGTCACCCTGCTTATTTAACTTACATGCAGAGTACATCATGTGAAATGCCAGGTTGGGTGAAGCACAAGCTGGAATCAAGATTGCCAGGAGAAATATCAATAACCTCAGATACACAGGTGACACCACCTTTATGGCAGAAAGTGAAGAAGAACTAAAGAGCCTCTTGATGAAAGCATGAGTGAAAAAGTTGGCTTAAAACTCAACATTCAGAAAACTAAGATCACAGCATCTGGTCCCATCACTTCATGACAAATAGATGGGGAAACAATGGACACAGTGAGAGACTTTATTCTGGGGGGCTCCAAAATCACTATGGATGGTGACTGCAGCCATGAAATTAAAAGACGTTTGCTCCTTGGAAGTAAAGCTATGACCAAGCTAGACAGCATATTCAAAAGCAGAGATGTTATTTTGCCAACAAAAGTCTGTCTAGTCAAGGCTATGGTTTTTCCAGTATTCATGTATGGATCTGAGAGGTGGACTATAAAGAAAGCTGAAGGTTGAAGAATTGATGCTTTTGAACTGTGTTGTTGGAGAAGACTCTTGAGAGTCCCTTGGACTGCAAGGAGATCCAACCAGTCCATCCTAAAGGAAATCAGTCCTGAATATTCATTGGAAGGACCGATGTTGAAGCTGAAACTCCAATACTTTGGCCACTAGATGTGAAGAAGTGTCTCCTTTGAAAAGACCCTGATGCTGGGAAAGATTGAAGGTGGGAGGAGAAGGGGACAACAGAGGATGAGATGGTTGGATGGCATCACCGACTCGATGGACATGAGTTTGAGCAAGCTCTGGGAGTTGGTGATGGACAGGGAAACCTGGTGTACTGCAGTCCATGGCGTCGCAGAGTCGGACATGACTAAGCAACTGAACTGATAATGTATATGTCCTTCTACCTTAGTGAGCATAGATTGATACACACATACACACAACTCACATACAAATCTCATATAAAATTGAAAGAATATTTTTACATACATACATTTTATATTTTCTATAATTTTAAAAAATATGATAGAATTATGTTTGTTGTTTTTGTTTCAGACACTTGCTCAAAACGGGGTGGGAGGGGACAAAACAGAATAATCAGCCTAATACGTGCAGATGTCCTTTAAAGTCTGAGGGATTACAGATATCAAGTTTCCTTTCCTAGCTTTACTTTCTGCTATAGGGTAGTGAAAGTTAAGAGCAATTGAAGCACTCTCGCTAATAGCCTTTGGATTTCAATCACAGGACCGTTGGCAGAAATTCACCCACAATAAAACCCACGGGGCCTTGCTGGGAAATCAGTGGCATGCTTGCCTCTCTCTTCCTACTTCTGTCTTGGACAGATCCCTGCATCTTCCCTGCTCTGCCTTCACATGGCTTCGGGTTCCTGCTAAGCACAGTGCTGCAGGCAGCCACTACCAGTCAGATGTGGGCACACTCAACCAAACTGATTTGTCACATGTGTGATATTTTTGTCTCAGTCTTCATCTAAGAAGCTTAGTTGTTGAAATTTACCATGAGAAGAACAGTTGAAAAAACTGGGAAGGGAGATTTATGTGACTTTCAAATTTGGTCTTTTTTTTTTTTTTACTTAGACCAAGAAATCTAATTTTTTTTTCATTCTTTGCTTCTTTGAAGTGGTTCAGTTTAATTTAACACAGTTGAGGCAAAACATGATATTAAGTAGCATAGAAACATATGGGGAAAGTAGCATCCACAAAACAGCCCTTGGATTTTTGGTAGATGATGTTCTCTAAGCAAATGGATGGAAGCCAGGGTCTGTGGGATTATAGGGAGGAACACTTCCAAGATAGTTATTCTTTCCTGATTAGACCACTGCTGGATCATGGGCTTCTGTCTTGGAATTCAACTTTAAACAACAACTGGAAAGTATTAAAAGAAGCACAATGGAGAACAAAGGGCCAGAGCAGCCTGTCATATGGGGATGAATTGATGAAGGCAACAGTTGGCTTGGAAAAGAGAAGATTGGTGGGAGCACAATAGGTATCTTCAGATATCATTTTATCACCTAGAAGAAGGCACAGGTTCATTCTGTGTTGCTTTAAAGAATCTTTTAAATCATTGGATTAAAAAATTGTGGTTGAATACAAATAGCATAAAATTTACCATCATAGTAATTTACAAGTGTACAAGTCAGTGGTGTTACATAAATTTACATTGTTGTACAACCAATCTCCAGAACTTTTTCTTCTTGTAAAACTGAAACTCCCTACCCGTTAAAGAACTCCCCATCTCTTTCTCTCACCAGCTCCTGGTAATTACCATTTTACCTTCTGTTTCTGATAGCTTGACAGCTCTAGGTACTTCATAAAAGTGAAATTACACAGTGTTTGTCTTTTGCAACAGACTGGTTTCATTCAGCATGTGTCCTAAAGGTTCATCCATATGATAGCATGTGACAGAATTTCCTTCTTTTTCAAGACTGAATAATATCTCACTGAATGTGTTTAGCACATTTTCTTTATCCATTCATCTATTGATGGACATTTGGGTTGGACTTCTGGCTATTGTGAATAATGCTGCTGGGCACAGGGAAATCTTCCTGAGATTCTGTTTTCAATTCTTTTGGGTACATATCCAGAATTGATTTGCTGGATCATATGATAATACTATGTTTAACTTTTTGAGAAACTACTACAGTATTTTCCATAGCAGCCGGGCCATTTTATATTGTTATCAACAGTGCACAGAATTCCCACTTTTTTTCATATCCTTGCCAATACAAAGATATAGTATAAAATACTATATATATATATATTTTGATAGTGCCCACCCTGGTGACTGTGGTGAGGAGTGTTTTGCAACCTATGGGAACCCATGCTCCTTTTGAAGGAAAAAAAATCTCAAGCCCCTTAAAAATGGTATTTGAAATTTCAAAATAAATTTAATATCTTATCCTCAAACATATCTCAGCAATGGTAAATTTACTTTGCTTTCCCAATCACACAGGTCCTAAAATTTCACCAGAGAGACTTTCTTCCTCCCTGCAATAAAGTTTTCCAGAGCAGGGATTGGCAAATGATAGTTCACTGATCAGATCTAGTCTGCTACAGTTTTTGTTTATTTCTAGAGCTAAGAATGATTTTTACATTTTTTTATATAGCTGGGGAAAAATCAAGAATATTTTTGATATTCCTATATTATACAAGAATAATATTTTGTGACAAGTGAAAACTGTATAAATTCAAATTTGAATGCCCAATTCAGTTCTCAGGAGGGGCTGTATGCTGGTTCAGGCTGAGACTGGGCCAAAGTGCAGAGCCCTGGAAGAAGGAGAGAAGCTTAACCACTATATGGTTAACAAGCATTTGGTTTGATTGATCAGTGGGGATGAAACAGTTCAGCTAATCGTTTATGAAGCAAAGAATGGGAATTTGTAGGGTCACCGTTTACCCTTGTCATAAGTAAGCAAAGGGACGTTCTTGAATGTTAGCTATGTCATCTGGGAAAGGGTGATTTTTTGGTTGTAAGCTGTTTTCCAGGACATGAAAGGATGGGAGATTTCTCCACCATCACTGTTTCAGGTAATATTCAACATTGTCAGTGGTAAAACTCCCAGGATCCAAGGTCAATCAATCTGTGACATCCTCGAAGGTTGCTGAGGGGTGAGTCAGATTTTTCCAAGGCCCCTCAATGCACACTCTGCTGAACACCCACTGGTGGAAGTCTGTCTGGCTGGGAGCACTCTTGCCCTTGACTGAAGAGGTCAGTGGTCTGAAAAAGGAAAGGCAAGGGTTTGAGAATGAGATCACCTACAGCTGGTGTATTCTCTAACAACTCCGTCTTTAACCAAGCTCTAGCTCACCATATGTGGTCCTTTTTTTTTCTTTTAAATGAAAGAAGAAAAAAGACAAGATTGCTTTAAGTTTTCCAGGCTTACCACTTCCCACTTAGAGGAGAGCTGGGGAGAATCTGATTATCAACAGCAGCATCTGCAGTCAGACTCTTAGTTGAGCTATGTCTCCCTCTTGGAGAAGGTGTGTGTGTGTTCTGGGGAAAGGCTTGGGTCAGTCAGTGTGGCAGGTGGCGTTGGGGTTGAGCGGGCAGGGGGTGGCTGAGAACTTAGGGTGGCTCTGTACCATTCCATTCAGAAGTATTGTTGTTGTTCAGTTGCCAAGTCATGTTTAACTCTTTGCGACCCCATGGAGTGCAGCACGTCAGGCTTCCCTGTTCTTCCATCATCTCCCGGATTTTGCCCAAGTTCATGTCCATTGAATCAGTGATGCCATCCAACCGTTGCATCCTCTGTCACCCTCTTATCCCTCTGCCTTCAATCTTTCCCAGCATCAGGGTCTTTTCTGGTGAGTCAGCTACTTGTATCAGGTAGCCAAAGTATTGGAACTTCAGTTTCAGCATCAATCCTTTCAGGGAGTATTCAGGGTTCATCTCCTTTAGGATTGACTGGATTGATCTCCTTGCTGTCCAGGGAACTCTCAAGAGTCTTCTCCAGCACCACAATTTGAAAGCATCAATTCTTTGGTGCTTAGCCTTCTTTATGGTCCAGCTGTCACATCTGTACATGACTACTGGAAAGACCATAGCCTTGACTATACAGACTGTTGTCAGCAAAGTGATGTCTTTACTTTTTAACACACTGACCAGATTTGTCATAGCTTTCCTGCCAAGAAGCAATTATCTTCTGATTTCACAGCTGTAGTCATCATCCACAGTGATTTTAGAGCCCAAGAAGAGGAAATCTGTCACTGCCTCCACCTTTTACCCATAAAGTGATGGGACTGGATGCCATGATCTTAGTTTTTAAAAAATTAATTAATTCATGTTAATTAGTTTTTTTAATATTGCATTTTAAGCTGGCTTTTTCATTCTCACCTTCCACCTCATCAAGAAGTTCTTTAGTTCCTCTTTGCTTTCTGCCATTTTAGTGTGGTATCATCTGCATATCTGAGGTTGTTGATATTTCTCCTGGCAATCTTGGTTCCAGCTTGTAACTCATCCAGCCTGGCTTTATGTTTATATTTTTCCCCAATAGATAGAGCCAAAGTCCAGGACATCTCACCTTCTTCCATGCTCACAGTTACATTATTGCTAATGATGCAGGAAAAAAATCAAGTCAAGGTCCAAGAATAGGAAATATCTGCCCCCAGAGCTCCCTCTCTAAAAGGTCCTTTGCCCAGAGAGGATTTCTGTTTGTCCATCAAGTGAGCAAGAATAAAAAGTACTTTAAAATAATTAAGAGTTTAATATAGCCATACACCCAAATGGGTTGACAGACACTGTTGCATCCTTTTGTGTGCCCTGAGAAGATGGATTCCTGACATTGGCAGAGGTGAGAGTCACTCCTCATGGTCCTTGCATGGTGTGGGGATCATGGTGTGTATTTGTCTGAAAGGTGGAGGATTCCACATGTGATGTTAGCTCAGGACCTTGGACTTCAGCCTCTGCCCACTTCACAGGAAACAACGCCAAGGACAGATTGCTGTTTTGGACCCCAAAATAGTGTAAATAAGCTTCCCAGGTGGCACTAGTAGTAAGGAACTTGTCTGCCACAGCTGTTTCATTTCAGTTAATCCTCTGACTTAAATGCCAGTTGAGCATCCTAAAACCCTTTTTTTTTTCTCCTCCCATCTTGAAGCTTGTTGATCTAGAGGCTACCTTCATAATAATATTACTGTTCACATACTTATTTGTATGCCATTTCACAGATGACACTGTCTAGAGTCTTATCAGTGCTGGGCACTGAGGGAGGAGGGCTCCCAGGCATCCCTGATAAAGTCAGTCTCCTTCACACATATGCTGTGTATTTCAGCAGTCTCCAACCTTTTTGGCACCAGAGACTGGTTTCCTGGAAGCCAGTTTTTCCAAGGACTGCAGAGGGAGGGATGGTTTCTGGACGATTCAAGTGCATTACATTTATTGTGCACTTTATTTCTATTTTATTTCATCAGCTCTACCTCAGGTCATCAAGTATTAGATTGGGAAGTTAGGGACCCCCTGGTATACTTCACAATTTTCTTGCTTCACAATTCAATGCCTGAGAACTTCCAGGTGGGAAGCAGTGAGCATAGGAGGCTAGGTTTAGAAAGGTAGTCCCAGGCACAAGACCCAGCTCCATTACTAACTAACCATTTGTGACCTTGGGCAAGACCTAAAATCTCTCTGAGCAACAAACAGGGTTTTAAGTAGAATAAGTAAGGGGGGGTGCATGCTCAGCTGTGTCTGCCTCTTTGCAACCCCAAGGACTGTCATCTGCCAGGCTCCTCTGTCCATGGGGTTTTCCCAAAAGAATACTGGAGTGAGTTGCTGTTTCCTCCTGCAGGGTATCTTCTTGACCCAGGGATCGAACCCACATCTCGTGTGTCTCCTGAATTAACAGGATTTTAGTTGAAACTTAATCCCAGGTTGCTCTTCCTGCTTTTGGATCCAAGTTAGGTGTCACCACCTTTGCACTGCATTCAGAAAAGGGAGGGGGCCAGCAGGGCAGGCCCATTAATAGAGTGCCTGATTGCTCTGGGTTCCCTTCATGGAAACCCTGCGGATTGGCTGGTGCCTGCCTCCCGGCTTTCCTGAGGAGAACCAGCAGAGTTGCTTCCCCTTACACCATGGCTTCCCTCTCTGGCCTCAGTCCCCCACCAGGATGAGGGCATGGGGAGGAGGCATGCTGGGAAGGGGATTGCCAAGCCTTCCTCAGGGACAGCTAGGAGCCACGCCTGGCTTTGCAGGAAAGCACAGACTGGAAGAGCAGTGGTGTTAGCCCTAAGAAGAGAAGAGAAGAGAAGAAAACAAATGTAGGCTCCTCCTCGGACTTGGCTAAACCTTTCATCCTCCCCAGGGACAGTGGCAGCCCAGAAGTGCCGGCAGGAGCGGGAAGAAGGTGCCAGTCCTTTGGCCCCAGGTGACCAAAGTACAGAAAGTAGAGGAAGAAAGTCTCCCTCTTTAACGCCACTCCCCTCCCTCCCCTCCAACCCCCAGCGAAGTCTCGGGGCAGCCTCTGCACACGGACCCCTCCAAGTGTCGTCATCCACCCTGGATTGTCAGACAGGCGCAGACACCGCCTGGGTCCTCCTCAGTCCACCCGGGGTGGGCACGCAGCCCTCCCTGCAGCCGCCTCCTCCCCCGCGCCGAGGAGGGATTGCCACCGGCGGAGTCAGAGGCGGAGCAGAGGCTGGGGGTGCCCCGGCGCGCGAGAGAGTAAACCTCTGGCAGGCAAGGGGTGTGGGTCCCAGTGGGAGCCTTGGCCGCTCACCTGGGCCCAGCCCGGCCCCCTGAGATGGGCTCCGTCTCCTCAGCGCTGGCGCGGTCCCGGTCCCGCAACGCCGTGGTGCAGCTGGGCTCGTCGCCGCCGCCCCAGCGCGAGGCGCCTCCGGCTGCCCCCGCTGCTCGCGGAGACAGCTTCGCGCTCCACAAGACCGGGAGGCTTGGACCAGGGCGTGGAGAGGCGGCCACCCTGCCCGCAGCCTGGGAGGCTCAGCGGGGAGCGCCGAGCCCGGAGGGGCGCGCGAAGTTGGCGAGTCCGGAGCTGTCCCCGGTGCTGAACAGTGACGAGAGTATGCCTCAGTCCCAGACGTCTCGAAGCCCCAGCGCGGCGGGTAAGTTTCCTTCTTTCTGTAAGGATCGCGGGGGGCCGCTCCGTGGAGACCTAAAGGGGCCCTTTTTAACTTCAAAGGGACAAGTGAAAGCTCTGTCTCTCAACAGGATTTCGGCTTTCTTGTTCTCTTGCCCGTAATTTGACCAGAATCTCTTGCCCATTAACTTTCACAAGTTAAGACTCATTTCTGACTCATTTCAATAAGGAGTTATTTCAGAAGGATCATCTTTCACAGGCTTTTAAACAGTAGCTGGCAAGGCAATTTACCTCTTAAGGATCCCTTTCCCCGTCTTTGCACTGGCGTCCGCACCGCGGGGAAACATCGTCCTTGTTGTTTTGGAAAGGAGGTGTACCTTTCTCCCAGGGGAACTGGGAAAAGGACAGGAGATTCCTGCTTGTCCAAGATTTATCCATGTGTGAAAAAGGAAACCTGTCTCTGCTGAAGGGACGTGGGGTGTGTGGTTGGGGGAGGACGTTTTAAGGGTAAAGAGAGAAGTGAAGAGAGCACATGAGATTTGGGGTTGGTGGTGGGTCTGAATCTCCATCACCTGCTTTCATTGTGATCTTGGGCAGGATACTCTCCTTGTGCCTCAGTTTTATGTTCTGTGACATAGAGATGACACTAATACATTTCTCACTAGGTAGCTAGAAAACCTAACCAGACGCAGTGCATGAAGTACTGAGTGCTATACCTGAACCAGATCTCTAAAACTTTTCAGCTGAAACGGAAGGAAGTTGTAAAACTTCAGTTTTGGGTTTAAGATATTCAAAGGTCCATTTCATAGGGTAGGTCCTGTTTTTGTGTAAGTGGGAGGAAAAGTCCTTAGTTGGTACATGTAATTAAAAAAAATCACACTAGAAAGGTTACTAAATACAGCAGCTGGTCTTTTGGTCTCATACGTAAATCCTCACTTTCATCCCAAGCAACGTTGTGATGCTCATTGCTATTTCCATTGAGTTTTCAAGAAGGACTCATTAGATTTAGTGGGCAATATTAGTTCCTCTAAAGAGAAAAAGTGGAGCAAGGGATTGACTCACACTTTGACTCATGAGAGGTCAGGATATATGTATTTTTATTCCCTTGAGAATTTTCTTGAGTTTATGGCTTTTATTTGTTATTATTTCACTCAAACAGCTTTTTAAAACAAAATTTAAAAGAATGCATATTACCCTTGAATGGATTTATCATTATAAAATATGTTAGTTTTTCCTATTTATAGGTATTTTTGTGGTGTTGGTGGAAAGAGAACCAGATTTGGAGTCAGGATACCTAGGTCTTGCTAAGCTTTGCCTCCTAGGGCTGCTGCTGCTGCTGCTGCTAACTTGCTTCAGGCATGTCTGACTCTGCGCAACGCCATAGACGGCAGCCCACCAGGCTCCCCCATCCCTGGGATTCTCCAGGCAAGAACACTGGAGTGGGCTGCCATTTCCTTCTTGAATGCATGCAAGTGAAATGTGAAAGGGAAGTCACTCAGTCATGTTTGACTCTTCGCAACCCCATGAACTGCAGCCCACCAGGCTCCTCCGTTCATGGGATTCTCCAGGCAAGAGTACTGGAGTGGGGTGCCATCACCTTCTCTGCCTCCTAGGGCAGGAGACCTCTAGTTTCTAAACCTGTGCTATCTGCTCTTTTAAAATGAGTACAAATAGAGTTGTAGTGCCATCTCCTATGCCATGAAGCTCCAAGGAAACTATGGAGATAAAAATTGGTTTGCAAACTGTAAGTACTATACAAAGGTAAGGTATTATTCAAGCATCTGGAGGCTTAATATTTTCTAATGTGTAGGATACAAAAATTTTTTAGATGATCTTATAGTCTATCACAGTTACATTGGATGAAACATGGATTGTTTCTGCAATGATTCAATGTTAGATTATATATGTGTGTGATATCAGTTAAATTACAACTATATATACCTATGGAAGAATATTAACATATTTTTCATCATATTTCTGGTGATATGGACAGTAGATTTGTATATTGCATAATCCCTGAAAACTAATTTCTAGGAATTTACATTGAATTAATTTCTGTTCTAGATTTGATGAATGCATCCTGGGAATACTATTAGCTTTAACTTTTTTTATTGAATGAGATTCTTTTTTTCCATTCATTCCACTTTCTTTTATAAAGAAAATTTCAAATTAAAGATGACATTCTGAGTTTTATATCACCTAAGGATACTTACACAAAGTTATTCAATTTCTATCCTTTGCTCTTAAAAAAAAAAGAGCTTGAATCTTTGAAGTGTGGTGAGTTTAGATAGTTGAAATTGCAGATAGGGCTCGGTTTTATCATCTTTAAAATTTAGATGAGTTGCATTTGCCTGTGAGTCTGGATAGCCCTTGCTTGGAATAGATTGGATTTCTCCAGATATTGGGTAGAACAGCACAGAACTTGTGAATCTGGGAGAAAAGTAGCTGTGCTGCAAACTGAAACCTTTACTTTACAAACCAAACTGAATATATACTTGTGTGCTATGTACCAGATGTTATTTTACGAGATGGTGGGATGGGTCATTTAGTTATCATTTTACAGATGAAGATATCAAGGCACAGAGAGGTCAAGTCACACAGCTAGAAAATGACAGCCAGAATTTAAACCTAAATAGTAGAATCCTGGAATTCTTATCTGTTTCTCTGTACTACTTGTCTTAAAGTGCTGTGGGTTTATTTCCCATTTTTCCAGTCCTTCTGTTTACTAATATTTAGTAACATTCTTTGAAAGGTTTGTATTTTCTGAGCTATACTCAGGGAAACCAAAGAAGGTCCATTGGTTCTGGGAGGGAGATATCAGATTAAGGAAGAAACAGTCACTTTGAATATTACTATGGTGATACTTAAAGCCAAAAATTTTAAGGGGAAAGTTAGACTTGGGGTGCAGAGTCAGGCCAGTAAGGCCAGATGTTTCCCCTTATCTACATCAAAGGCTCTGAGATTTGTCTAACTGAGGATGGTATTAGTTTCCTAACTCTCGTCTTAAAATACTGTTGTGAAGATATGGTATCAAAACCTGAGGCGGGATCTGGCTTATATTAAGCATGGTGTTTTGTAGGCTTGTTTGTTAGAACTTTGTGACCCCACTCACTGGTAGAAAGTAAGGATGAGGTTGATTCACTTTTAATAAAAGGTATCTCAGTTCAGTTCAGTTGCTCAGTCGTGTCCAACTCTTTGTGACCCCATGAATCGCACCATGCCAGGCCTCCTTGTCCATCACCAACTCCTGGAGTTTACCCAAACTCATGTCCATTGAGTTGGTGATGCCATCCAGCCATCTCATCCTCTGTCGTCCCCTTCTCCTTCTGCCCTCAATCCCTCCCAGCATCAGGGTCTTTTCCAATGAGTCAGCTCTTCTCATGAGGTGGCCAGCATCAGTCCTTCCGATAGAAAACCCAGGACTGATCTCCTTTAGGATGGACTGGTTGGATCTCCTTGCAGTCCAAGGGACTCTCAAGAGTCTTCTCCAACACCACAGTTCAAAAGCATCAATTCTTCGGTGCTCAACCTCCTTCACAGTCCAAACTCTCACATCCATACATGACCACTGGAAAAACTATAGCCTTGACTAGATGGACCTTTGTTAGCAAAGTAATGTCTCTGCTTTTGAATATGCTATCTAGGTTGGTCATAACTTTCCTTCCAAGGAGTAAGCATCTTTTAATTTCATGGCTGCAGTCACCAACTGCTGTGACTTTGGAGCCCCCCAAAATAAAGTCTGACACTGTTTCCCCATCTATTTCCCATGGAGTGATGGGACGATCATGGGAAATGCCATGATCTTCGTTTTCTGAATGTTGAGCTTTAAGCCAACTTTTTCACTCTCCTCTTTCACTTTCATCAAGAGGCTTTTTAGTTCCTCTTCACTTTCTGCCATAAGGGTGGTGTCATATGCATATGTGATTGCTTTATACATAAATAAATATTTAGAATGAAGCTCAGTTAATGTTATTGAGAGTTATTTGTAGTTGTTTACATTTTGTATATATTTTTTGCTGCCATTTCTGTACTTTTTAGAGAGTTTCAATATTTTGGAATAATAATGCTTCATATTTATTAAAATAATAGTATTGCTCTAAAAAGTGAAAAAAGACAAGTAGATATATAATATTGTAAAATTATTTCCATATTGTTAAATCCAATAAGCAAATTGTAAAAAAATATATTATAATCCCATTTTATAAATAAATAGTAAAAAGAGAGGTAAAACTATGTTATTAGAGAAACAGAAAAATTCTAGATATCTATATATATTAACAGATAACTTCTGGGAATGATGCTGGCTGAATTTCTGTATTGTTTGAATGATTCTTCAATGCTTGTATAATTCCTCTATAAGTATTAAGTATGGTAAATATAAATAAATAAATAATAAGCAATCCCTCCCCTAGTCATTAGTCCCTTTTGTTGGGTTACTCTCCCAAAGCTACAAATCATTATTTCTTTCTGCCTCTGCAAGGGCCATAGTCAGCCTGTCACTTTCTGCTGCTCAACACAGCCCCCAATTGTCGAATCACTCTCTCTAAGGTTACAAAGGTTACAGGTGCCTTCCCACTTGTGGTAAATGCTGATGCTCTTTATTGCTGCTGATGCCAGTTCAATGAGAGGTCAATGATGTGACTCTGGCTTTCGCGTTTAGATTCCCCACTCGGCCATCCTTGAGCTCTAGCAGGAGTTATCTTGGCAAGAGCCTACCCTGAGTGCTCACCAAATGGTGACCCTGAACCACTGCTATAAAATTAATGATAAAATGATTCCTTCTCTTCTAGTGTCTTAGGGGAATTGCAGGTAAGGCCAGCTCTGTGCAGGCAGTTGGAATTTCTTTATAGCTGAGCACATCAGATTTTAAGACTCAGAGAGGTTTGTTTTTATGTATTTGTTTCCTACTGGATTTTAGGTCCATTTCTTCTCGACACTGTCAACTTTACTTCTCCTTTGTTGGTTTAGGAGATTAACTTTTCAACAGAAGATTTCTTTCTGAATGCTTCAACATATTAGATTTGAGAGTTAATAGAGTGTTAGCCTTAGGAGTACTTGGCATGTATTTTTAACTTCCCACTGAAATATCCATGAAATGAGCCAAAAGACAAAGCATACACCACCACTAAGACAGTTTCAGACAAGTTCTTGCTGTATTTTGGTGGCATTTCATTAAGAGAAAAAGATGAGGAAACAGCATTAAGAATTACTGGCTTTCATGAAACAGAGTATTAAAAAAGCTTTGCCATGAAAATAGCATTTGATCCCACTGGGACAAACATAATGGGCTGCCATAACAAAATACCACAAGCTGGGTGGCTTAAGACAAAGTAAATTTATTTTTTTCATGGAAAAGGAAGTCTCAAATCATAGTGTTGGCAAGACTGTGCTCCCTCTGAAGTTTCCGGGGAGGAATTCTCCTTTTCCTCTTGCTAGCTTCTGTTAGCTTCCAGTAATCCTGGGTGTTCCTTGTTTGTAGATGCATCACTCCAGCCTCTGCACGTAACCTTCTGTCTTCACATAGCATTCTTCCCTGCATCTGTATCTCTGCATGTCCTTTTCTTCTCATAAGGACAGCAGTCACTGGGTTTAGGGCCAACACTTCTCCAATATGCCCTCATCTTCTGCAAAGACCTTATTTCTGAATATGATCACATTCACAGGCACTGAGGATTAAAACTTAAACTTCCTTTTTGGGGGACGGGGTGGACACAATTCAACATACTACACTACCTGAAACCAGGGAAATACATCAAATGAATGCATACTCGATCCTAAGTTGGTCAGCTTTTGTTAAGTAAAACAGTGATGACAAACCAGCCCTGAGATCTCAGTGACATACAATAATAAAGATTTATTTGTGGTTTGTATTGAATGGCAACTACAGATTGACAAGTCTTTCCTTCATATATCTCCTTCATTCTTGGATTCAGGATGAAAAAGCAGTTGCAGTGTTGTTAGGGGAAGCACACTGATTGAAACTGCCCACCCTGGCCAGGCACCATAGTAACCATTTGCATGAGTTGTTTTATAACAGGAGATCCTGATAAGAAGTATGGAACTAACAAGCCACCACCAACCGGAAGAGTTCGGGAAAGGTCAAAAGGAGACACTGCGTGTCCGTCCACTTCCCAGAATCCCTCTTGCCAGCATCCATCTTTGCTGAGCGATGTGTATGCCACCAGGAAACACTCTGAATTAGAATGATTGGCCAAAGACCACCCGGAAACTAATCCCATCACCATNCACTGTTTCCCCATCTATTTGCCATGAAGTGATGGGACCGGATGCCATGATCTTCGTTTTCTGAATGTTGAGCTTTAAGCCAACTTTTTCACTCTCCTCTTTCACTTTCATCAAGAGGCTTTTTAGTTCCTCTTCACTTTCTGCCATAAGGGTGGTGTCATATGCATATGTGAGGTTATTGATATTTCTGCTGGCAATCTTGATTCCAGCTTGTGCTTCTTCCAGCTCAGCGTTTCTCATGATGTACTCTGCATATAAGTTAAATAAGCAGGGTGACGATATTTGGAACCAGTCTGTTGTTCCATGTCCAGTTCTAACTGTTGCTTCCTGACCTGCTCAGAATAAGCCAATAACCAGATAAATGAAAAAAACCTTCCACAACTACCTGTCTATTGTGTAATCATCAGAAGTAGATTGTCTGAGGTGCCTAGCTTTTGTCAGAAATTTCTTTGGATGAAGAGAGACTTTGACATTATTGATTAGGGTAATTTTTGGTTAACAATTTGTGTATTAAAGTTGTTGGGGCTTTTTCCATTTTCAGTTGTTTTCTCCTCACCCCTTTTTTGTACTGCTGTTTTAACATTTGGCAAAAATGTATCCTGCAAGAATTGGTTTCAGACTGCAACCAGTATTTGTCAGATGATGGTCTTGAAACACTGTCTTGCTGAATTTGTTTGTTTGTTTTTGGTTATGCCTGGTGACTTGTGGGATCTTAGTTGGAGAAGGAAATGGCAACCCACTCCCGTATTCTTACCTAGAGAATCCTGTGGACAGAGGAGCCTAGTGGGCTGCTGTCCATAGGGTCACACAGGCTTGGACATGACTGAAGTGACTTAGCATGCATGCATGCATTGGAGAGGAAATGGCAACCCACTCCAGTAATCTTGCCTGGAGAATCCCAGGGACAGAGAAGCCTGGTGGGCTCTCGTCTATGGGGTTGCACAGAGTCAGATATGATGGAAGCGACTTAGCAGCAGCAGCAATTCCTAACCAGGGACCAAACCCTGGCCCTGGAAGTGAAAGCACTGACTCCTAACACTGGACTGTCAGGGAATTCCCTGTCTTGGTGAACTTTATTGCCTGCTACTTGGTTTCTATGTACGTCTTCTGTGACTCCTGATAAGGTTACTGCCTTTGGGAGGAAAAGATTTCTTCTACCCACTTAGACTTATAGTCAGGAGCCTGCAAATTAACTGACAGTAGCTTAAGAGGAGAAAAGACAAGGTTTATTTATATTCACCCGAGGGAGTAGTTAATAATGAGTAACTTGCTGAATAGCTAGAAGTAAAGATTTATATACCAACTTGACAAAAAAGAGGCTGTTTAGGGCTTCAGTGGGAAAGAAAATCTGAAAGGTTTTATTGAACTTTTCCATGCTAATGGACAGCTGAAACTGTGTACTTCCTAGTGCTAAGGGTCAGTCCTTTCTCAATTTGGAAACTCCCTTGGGGAAAAGGGGGTTGTCAACGGCAGCTGTATTTTCTGGACACTCTGCTTAAGTTTTGAAAGTGTTTCTTGCTATTGCTGTTGATCAGATGTTTTCAATTTAAAGTAGATATCATGCCACTGTGGTGGGCTAATAATCCCTTTACCACTGTTTGCCTCTAACTCTGTCCTCTCATGTGTTAGAGGCCCTAGACTGCCACTTCTGGGGTTTATGACAAAGATACCACACATACGTCATCCTTGGTGTTATATTATCTGTAACTTACTCAAATTGCTCAATCTAGACAGTAGTTTGTGTGTGTGTGTGTATGTTTTTAGTCTGCTTTCTGAGTGGCTAGTTAACACCCTATTGAGAAAGTTTATTCCTCTGTTCTTTTTTTTCCCCATAAATTTAATTTATTTATTTGTGTATTTTTTGCTGCTCTGGGTCTTTGTTGCTATGTGTGGAGTTTCCCTAGTTGCATTGAGCAGGGGCTACTGTGATTTTGGGGCTTGGACTTATTGTGATGGTTTCTCTTGTTGGGAGGATGGGCTCTAGGCGTGCAGACTTCAGTGGCTGTGGCTTGAGAGCTCTACAGTTCAGGCACAGTAGTCGTGGCGCACAGGCCTAGTTGCCCTGCAATATGTGGCATCTTCCCGATCAGGAATCAAACTCTTGTGCCTTGCATTGGCAAGTGGATTTTTAACCACTAGATCACCAAGGAAGTCCTGTATTCCTGCACTTTTCACCTGTCCTGTTCTTCCAACTGCTGCGATTATGTCATGTCTAATTATATTAAAGGCTTTTAAAATCACCATAAAAGTAATTGGTAGTAATTTTTAATTGCTTGCAATGAGTAATATTTAAGATATGTCAAGGAACTTCTGCCCTTGCATGAACAAGGAGTAAGAATCTGGTGAATCCAGTCCTCTCTATCTGCCCGAGGGACATGTGGTTTCCCTGAGAACCAGACCCTGTCCCACTCTGGGGGAAAGGCTGCTGAAGGGTTTTTCATTTACTCTGTGACCTTGGCGATGACTAGTCTGTAAACCAGCCAGTAAGAGTTTCTGCTTTTTCCGCTCTGTCACTTTTTCCATAGCCATACTAATTGTGGGCTCCCCGGGGAGGAGGAATCCTCTCCAGTCTCTAGCCTTTCACCTATTATGTCCTGAGATTTGGGCTCTACTGGGTCAGGAAGCGGGGAGAGGATGAGAGTGTCAGATAATTAGGGGCCGCTGACCACTGCCTGCACCCCACATTGCTTTTCAAGCCGTCTCAAAGTGAAATGACCCCTGGTACAAGGTGAGTCCTCTTTTTCCCCTTTGAGAAGATCCCTCAAAAAAAATTTTTTTTTAATAGCTTACTTGAACATACAAACTTTGAAAGGACTAGAAAAAAATTTTAATACTTATTTTGTTACTTTGTTACACCTGTCTCAAAATCTCAAGTTGCAGTAAACACATTAGTTTAGAATATCATTTTTCCCACTCTTACATTTCATAAAACACTTTTCTTTTGGTTTTCCTGAGATTTGATTTATCCAATAACTTAACAAATACCTGCATGTTCATTATGTGCCCAAACACATTTATTTACTCTTACAAACTTTTTTTTAAATCACTAGTATTATTGTCTTCACTAAAGGCATTTTGGGGTCATCTGACGGTTTTTCAGAGCACAGCATCTTCACCTGTTTGTATGACATACTGAACATACTACGCTGTTTGTATGACAGCTTCTGTGAGTAATGTTGTCACTGGAACTTTTATAAGGTGCAGACTGATGGAGGTTTAGCTTTTAGCCATTCAGATTCACCTCTCCTCCTCTTCTCATGAAGTCTGACTTGTAATCTTTACGAAGGAGAGATTTGGGAGCTCAAGTGTCAGTGAGTCCATCTTTCCTGAGGGTTAACTTGGTGTGTACACACACACACACACATACACACACACACACAGTCCTTGCTGGTCATTTGGGCATACGTGGCATTAATGAATCTTTATAGCTAGGAGGGATCAGGGAAAATATATGGTAGTAGATACCTACTTCTTTTAGTATTTTAGTATGAGTTGAAAATGGCTTTATTATTTTTATAAACAAAATACAAGCTTGTTGAAAAAATGTCAACGTAGAACAGTGCAAAGAATAAAGCATTAACAAACAGCCCAAGATAACCACCATTAACATTTTATTAACTATCCTTCCAAGTATCTCTTTAGGCACACACACACACACACACACACACACACATTTTATATAAAAGATATCATTTTATACTTGCTATTTTATGATATAATGCTTTCTACTCAGTAATATTTTATGAGCATTTTAAATATCAGTATAGTTTTACATCATTGTTTTTAATGGATGTTCTTCTGTGTATAGTATAGTTTATCTCTCACTCTCAAATTGATGGATTTTGGAGTTGTTTCCAGTTTTATTTATTATCAACAATTCTGTGATAATCATCTCTGGATTCTGAGTCACAGTTTTAAAGATAAAGCCCTTCTCTAATCTTATCCAAGTCTATCAAGGAATTCTCCCATTTTTTCCTAGTAGTTTTATTTTTATTTTAAAAAATTATTTTTATTATTTTGGTAAAATATGCATAATATAAAATTCATCATTTTAAGAAGTTTTAAGAGTAAATTAGTCAGTGGTATTATGTTCACATTGTTGTTTTGCCATTATCACTATGCATCCACAGAACTTTTCTCATTTTGTCAAACTAAAACTCTGTTCCATTGAGAAACGTTTAATAACTCACCATTACCACCCCAGTCATCCCCCGGCAACCACTATTTTACTTTCTACATTCAGATTCATCTCTCTTTCCCTTTTTGTGAAGGCTGAGTTTTAATCTGCTAGAAAGGAGAGGCTTGAGAATTTGCTTTATATAGTGACACTTTAGGTATCGTATATAAGTAGAATCACATGGTATTTGTCCTTTTGTGACTGGCATAGTTCTCTTTGTATAGTATTTTTAAGGTTCATCCATGTCATAACAGTGTCAGAACTTTTTCTTCTAGTATTTTAAAAAATTAAAAGTTTAAAACAGAGCAAAACTGAAAGAATTTTATAGCAAACACTCTTATACCCACCACCTAGATACTTTACCATTTACATTTAACTGTACTTGCTTTGTCATGTATCTATTTAGCTATCCCTCTATTCATCCCTTCATTTATCTTATTTTTGCATTTAAAATTATTTTGCAGATATAAGTGCACTCTTTCTTAAGTAAATCCGCATGCATACCACAAACTAGAGTTTGAATTTGTTGACCTTTTTTTGTTTTGATGTAAAATCTATATATGACAAAATATGAAAATATTAAGGCTGTAACCTAAACCTCTAGCAAGATAGAAAACATTAGCATCATCCCAGAAAGTCCACTCATGCCTCTTTACAATCTCCACCCCATTCCCACCCACAGGTTCACTCTTCTGACTCACTGTTCTGATTTTTCTCCATTCTGCATTCATTTTTATGTCTTCTAGAATGTCCTATAAGTGGAATATCATACAGCACAAATTATTTTCTGTAAACCTTACATCATTCCACATGTTTTTGAGATTCATCTCTGTTGGTTGTATCAAAAATTCGTTTCTTTTTAAAAATTTAATTAACTGTTTTTTACTGCACTGGGTCTTCAGTGCCGCTCACGGGCTTTCTCTAGTTTTAACTGCCCTCGGTCTTCAGTGCCGCTCACGAGCTTTCTCTAGTTGGGGTGAGCCAGCGCTGCTCTTCGTTTCAAAGCACAGGCTCCTCATTGCGGTGGGTTCTCTTATTGCGGAGCAGCAGCTCTAGAGCAGCTTCAGCAATTCTGGTGCACGGGCTTAGTTGCCCTGTGATCTGAGAGATCTTCCCAGACCAGGGATTGAACTTGTGTCCCCTGCATTGGCAGGTGGATTCTTAACCACTGGATCACCAAGGAAGTCCCAACAATTCATTTCTTTAGCTGAGTAATATTTCATTGTATGACTATACTACAGTTATGATTTTGTGGTTTTATTTTGTTTAGGTTTAATTACATTTGAAGTTTATTCTGGTGTACCATATCAGGTAAAGATTTACTCTAATATTTTTCCAGGTGGCTCTCTATCTCAACATTATTTATTAACATGTCTGTCATAATGCCATTGATTCGAGATGCTAACTTTTTTATACACTGAGTTCCTATATACATTGGAATCTTTCTGGATTGTCTATTCCATTTCGTTATCTATGTATCAGTCAAGTTCTTGGAAGGAAATAGAATTCCACTCTGATGGTTCAGATGATGGGACGTTCATGGAAGTGTGGTCAAGGTTCAAGAATCCTGCTACGGATGAGAAAGCATCCAGACTACCAATGGTGGAAAGCCACTGAGCTCCTAGGCCTGAGGGAGAAAGGAGAGCAGAGAATCTTACCAGATTTCTGTAGAGGAGGGATCAGAGCCACTGCCTGAAAAGCAGTGAGGGATCTGGAGGGAACCATCTGACCTCCTCTCACCCTCTGATCTCCAGCCAGAGCCTCCGCTTGGCTGAACCCACAGGAACTAGAGGGCAAATGTCAATGGACACATGGAGAAAACAGCAGCGGGGCAGAGAAGGTGGGAAATGAAGTGTGGGTAATGGCCATCAGAGGAAAAGCAGCACAGTCCACCTGCTGTTCTGTGCCAGAACCACAGTGTTCTATTTCCTGCGGCTTTGGGAAGATCCCTTGGAGAAGGGAACAGCTACCTACTCCAGTATTCTGGCCTGGAGAATTCAATGGACTGTGTGGTCCATGTGGAGAAGGCAATGGCACCCCACTCCAGTACTCTTGCCTGGAAAATCCCATGGATGGAGGAGCCTGGTAGGCTGCAGTCTGTGAGGTCGCTAAAAGTCGGACACGACTGAGCGACTTCACTTTCACTTTTCACTGTCATGCATTGGAGAAGGCAATGGCAACCCACTCCAGTGTTCTTGCCTGGAGAATCCCAGAGACGGGGGAGCCTGGTGGGCTGCCGTCCATGGGGCCGCACAGAGTCAGGCACGACTGAAGCGACTTAGCAGCAGTAGTAGTATGGTCCATGGGGTCACAAGGAGTCAGACATGACTGAGTGCCTTTCGCTTTAGTAAGAGTAGGGCCTGCTCATTGCTTTCCTTCCTCAGAGATTTTCTGGCCGTTTTATTTTTCATATGAATGTTAGAATCAATTTGCCTAGTTAAGAATGAATTAGAGATAAAACTAAATTTGTTGATATTTTTGTTTGGATTAAGAAATTTATGTGTTAACCTAGGAGGAAACTAACATCTCAGTGTTGCTGAATTGTCCTTTTTATGAACATGTTTTTACATTTATTCAAGGAATCAGCAAGACTTTTCTATTTAAATCAACAGATATGAATAATCAATAGATTTCCTAATATTGCACAATTTCTGCCCTTTATAGAATCAGCTTTACTTGGAAATAACGTATTGTTGTTTTAATGTGCTACTGTGTTCTGTTGGTTAATATTGTATTTAGGATTTTTGTATTGGTATTCTTAAGTGACATTTGTCTTTGGTTTTTAATATATGTGAAATATTTATTAGATTTTGATATCAATGTAATATTTTTATAAAAATAACTTAGGTTTCTCTTTCTTTCTAAACTCTAAGTGTGTGCTAGATCACTTCAGTAGTGTCTGACTCTTTGCAGCTCTGAGCTATAGCTCGCCAGGCTCCTCTGTCCATGGAATTCTCCAAGGAAGAATACTGCAATGGGTTGCCATGGCCTCTTCCAGGGGAGTCCTCTCAACTCAGGGATTGAACCTGCATCTCCTATGTCTCCTACATTGACAGGCGGGTTCTTTACCACTAGTGCCATCTGGAAAGCTCCCCGCACCCTTACCCCTGAGACGAGTTCGAGCAACACTGAAATTACCTACTGTTTGAAAGTTTGTAGTTCCGCTGGACACTATGGACCTGGTGCTTTTATGAGGGGCAGTTTTTTGGATAACTTTTCTTTCTCTCCAGCAACTGGACCAGTTAGATTTTTGGTTTCTTCTGAGACATCTTCAGGCAAATTATATTTCCCTACAAATTTCTATTCCATTCAGATTTTCAAGATGTATTTATTTAGGGCTGAGTAGTTTTTTATGCCTCTTTGAATTTTACTTATAAGCAGGGTTGGCTCAGAACTCTCTACAAATTAATGCACTGGGCACACTCTTTGTAGTGACTCCAAGTTTCCAGTTTCTAGATTCTGTGAAGTTGTCCATTTCTTTCCTCTGTATGTTGTTGCTTGCACATCACCACCCCACAGCCTCATGGGGTAGTCCTCTGATTCTATCATTCCCCAAAGTACCATCCACCCAGGATTGTGGGTGTAGCTGTTTACAGAAGTGTTAGGGACAGAGGAGATGGCTAACATTGAGCTCAGCATAGCAAACTGCTTAATACCATACATAAAACTCTCCTTTGCATCATCTCTTGGTACACCTTTTTGCTTTGCTCTTTTCTCTTTTCTGCCTAATATCTATCATCTTCCTACTCCTCAGAATTCATCTCACCAATTATGGGAAGTTTTCTAGTTCTCTTAGTCTTACTTCTTCTCGTGTTCATATGCTGGAGCTTATTTTTCACAAGTAAATAAAATAAAACCTAGCAATAATAGTGCCCTGGGATGATGAAATTCAGATATAACACAATGGACAATTTCCCCTTGCCTCTGCCCTGCTGGATTTTAAATTCCAGTCACTTGTGGGGGTGAGAGAGTGTGGTAAAGTATGGAAGTGACTCCTCTCTGATCACGTGGAACTTCCTCAGTTTAATGTAAAGTGCTCCTGACTCCCTGTCTGAGCCAAGAAATGTCCTCTGTCTTAGGACACAGTTTGTCTTCCAGGGGGAAGCAGGCACCTCTGCCTTACCAGGCTGGTTAGGCCCAGAGCTTCAGCCCTGTGCAATCCTGGCTTTTCCCTTCTTGTCCCCACCTGTGCAGGGTTTTAACTGGAGCTGTGTTTCCCTGCCTCCCCATCTCAGCCAGGAAAACTGTGTAGCTTCAAGGAGCATCTCCACAGTTCCACATGCATGGGCTTTATACAGAACTGGAAACCCTTCTGAAAAATACTGCTTTTCATTAACCTTGCAATAATGCACCTTAAGCATTTCATGCAGTTGGATTCTCCAGATTCCCCTTTTTTGCATATGGAGGGGTTTTTATTATAAACGTCAATATGTTTTGCTGAACAGGAGGAAATCTGCAGCCAGTGTTTTCTCCATCATATTTCTGGACCTCCACCAAAATAGAGGTCCTCAATGGCATCTGGGAGAATTTGATGTTCCTTTCCTTGCTGTTCTCTCTACAGGTTGTACCTGAATGTAGAATACTTGAAGATTTCATTTGTTTTCTCCTCCCAACTAGGAGCTCCTAGGAAGGACTTCCTTTTCTTCTCTTTGGTCTTTCAGTCTTAGTTCCTGACCCTGGGTCTGGTTCATGGTTAGAGCTCAGGAAGTATGGAGGAAAAATCCATAGGTGAGACCAGGGACTAAATCTCAGTGTATTGCTATGACAGCAGCCTGATGGTGCAGACGAAAGACAGTGGGTGATGATTTCACTTTTTGGCCTCTGTGGCATAAGACTCGTAGCTTCTCTGGAAATCTATTTCTTTTCTGGAAAATGAAGATAATCATACCTGTAACGTCTAGCTTATAGGATTGTTGAGTTTACCAAAGAATATAAGGGGAATGAAAGGCACTTTAAAAAGTATTCTGTATTCCATAAGCATGATGACTCATTGATCTAATGCAAGGGGAATGGGTGTGCATCTCACGGGTACACAGCTATACCAATATGCTTCTGAGTTTCATCCCATCTTTATAGTGAAATAGGTATCCTGAAAACATCTTCTTATAAATTCTTAGAATAATTAATAAACACATCTTTTTAAATGCAGAGCTGAGAGTTTGCAGGAAATTCAGGGAACTTCTTGGAGGCCAAGGAAGTGAGATGGGGCTGCAGATCTCCGTAATCAGGGTTAAATCTCTCTGGGGGACAGGAGACAAGGGCTCAGACCTGAGTTAACTAGATTTGGAACTGAAACCCTTACACAAAGTTAAGGCCCTTGTGGGAATGTGCTAAAAGACCAACAATAAGAAAAAAAAATAGTATGCTATTTATTTAATTTTAGGTTTGAGTGGAGAAAAGGAAAAGCACCGTTTTAGCCTTTATCTCTGCAGGCTTGCTGTTACTTGTGTTTGAGTTCTTGATTCATATTCCCTGTATGCTCTTGGGCATTGTAAAGTATACCCGATATGTATAACATACAAATATATACATTTGTATAATATACAATAACTTAAAAAATAAAGTATATTTGGGTGGGTAGTTCCTGGATTCTATGCAAAGAAAATCTGATACTTGCCAGAGAGATGTATCCTCAACCCAAGTCCCACAGGGCTCCCAGAGTCTTGCTGAAATAAATACTCCATCTAAAAATTGTAAGCACAAACTTACAAAGAAAGAAGCCACCTTCAGCAGAGGTGAATTTTATTTTTTCTTTTAAAATTATTATTTATTTATTTATGGCTGCACTGGGTCTTAATTGCTGTGCATGGGCTTTCTCCAGTTAGGACAGGTGCGGTTCACAGGCTTCTTATTGTGGTGCATGGGTTTAGTTGCTCCCTGGCAGGTGGGATCTTCCCAGATCAGGGATTGGACCTGTATCCTGTGTATTGGCAGGTGGATTCTTAACCACTGGACCAGCAGGGAAGTCCCAGCTGAAGTATTTTAAATGAGAGAAGCAAGATGCTTACGTAGCATGACCTCATTTTTAAGAGAACAAACCCTTCCATCTCTCATAGACACATACTCATAGAGAGCTGTAAAGCTTGCATATGATTAGATGAGCATAAATATAGTACAAGTTGTGCATCAGTTGTTAACACAGGTGATATGGAGGGGACCTGTATCAGTAAGAGGGGCAAATGGACAAGCAGAAATGAAGTTTATTCCATTCCGGCTCCTTTCTTTTCCCAGTCCCTCTATATCATGCTGTGCAGGGTTTATCCTGGAGCGGGTGTCTCCTGCTTCTCTGTTTCAGTCAAGTAAAACCAAACAGCTCCAAGAAGCACCTCTACCCCCTTGTAATTGGAGTGTGTGTGCTCAGTTATGGCCAGCTCTTCGTGACCCCATGGACTACAGCCCACCAGGCTCCTCTGTCCATGGCATTCTTTAGGCAAGAATACTGGAGTGGGCTTCCATTTCCTCTTGCAGGGACCTTCTTGACCCAGGGATTGAACCCATGTCTCCTGTGTCTCCTGTATTGGCAGGCAGATTCTTTACCACTGAGCCACCTGGGAAGCCCTGTATATGGAGCACATTGGCACAAAGAATATCTGGAGTCATCAATGCCAGTGGACAAACAAATAACAGCTACTGAAAATTTAAACTCTAGCTAGATGCTGTAAGGAGCAGCCTCCATTTACTCATGGCTATGTGGCAAGCACTTTCCAAATGCTTTACCTGTATAACAATTCTATGAGGTATGGACCACCACTGTGATTCCCATCTTATCCATAAGAAAGGAAAGCACAGAGAAGCAAGAGAACTTGTTCAAGGTCTCAGGTCCATTTTCCCAGCTGGAGGAGACAGGATCCAGACCCAGCCACCCACTGTCCAGCCCGGGTGCTTAGTCACTGGGCTAATACAAATGTGTGTATATGGAAGATTAAATGGACTAGCGATGCTTTGTGTGTTGGGAGTGGTAGTATGAGTAAGGTTTGGATTATTATTACTGTAATTTCATTTTTCCTTAAACTTGTTACCCATAAAATAAGAAAAAAAGGTCATCTGTCCTTTTGTAGCCCTATCCCTCACTCCCAGTATCTAACACTGTGACTGGTACTAAATAAGAATGTTATTGCATGCATTGAGAAATCTGTCAGCATAAAATGCAATTTAGGGGGCTCTCTGTCAAAGTGTAGGGGTATAAAATGTGTTTATTGAATGGAGTCAGATTGAATCATGGAGGGCTTTCACGCTGATTGCAAATTGAATCAACGGCCAACCGAGAGAGGCAAACTGAGCCAATATTTCCGTGTATTTAGAGAGGACAAGGAAGGAAATGGCAACTTGCTCCAGTGTTCTTGCCTGGAGAATCCCAGGGATGGGGGAGCCTGGTGGGCTGCCGTCTATGGGGTCACACAGAGTCGGCCACGACTGAAGTGACTTAGCAGCAGAGAGGACAAGAGTGTAATTGTTGAAACCTTTATGTTTCCACACCTCTGCTGCTGCTGCTGCTGTCGCTTCAGTCGTGTCCAACTCTGTGCAACCCCGTAGACGGCAGCCCACCAGGCTCCCCCGTCCCTAGGATTCTTCAGGCAAGAACACTGGAGTAGGTTGCCATTTCCTTCTCCAATGCATGAAAGTGAAAAGTGAAAGTGAAGTCGCTCAGTTGTGTCTGACTCTTTGCGACCCCATGGACTGTAGCCCACTAGGCTCCTCTGTCCATGGGATTTTCCAGGCAAGAGTACTGGAGTGGGTTGCCATTTCCTTCTCCATTCCATGCCTCAAGTTGCCTTTAATGATTAGTTATGAGTAATTTTAGGACTAGTTTACATTTGTGATATGGCTTCTTCTTTTGGAGGGTCAATACATCTCTGGGAACCAATACTGATTAATTCAAAAGAGAGAAAGTGGTGAGGCAAGAGATTTAAGTGCCATAGTTTAGAACTCAGAAAAGAGCAAAGGGACATCAGAAATTCTGGGAAATAAAAGTCTATAGTAGAGGAGGTGAGACTAAATGATTTTGCAAAATCATGCCACTGTCCAGAAAATGTGGGATTCAGGTGTTTCCCCATGCCTTGGAGTTTAAACGATGTCAGTTTATTAATTTTGTTGCCTTATTTAGAGCATTCATGCTCAGTGAACTCTTTCGTGTGATGACCATGGAGTCAGAATAGAAGTAACCGATGATCTTAAAGCCAGGCGTCATAAAGCTGGGAAGGTCCTAGGTTTCTACCTCCTATTCAGGTGGATCTGCCTGGCCACAGGGATAGGGCAGGGCAGGGCACATGCCCACACTTTCTTGCCCTTACTGGGGCTCACTGCAACTCCCTCTCTAGCACCTTCTGTTGTCAGACAAGGCCTGACATGATTAACTTTCTTTACACTCTTATCCTGATGACTCATCTCAGCACCTTTTGGGGGACTCATCTGGAGAGTTTAGCAATAACTGCTAACATTTTTGAAGCCAAGTGCCATGTTCACACTGTATAAATCCTGATTCTCTCCATTTTGAATTTACAACAACAAAGGCTCAGAGAGGGTAAGTGTGGAAGGCAGTAGAGAGTGGTGTCAGGAGTTAGGAATGTGGAGTCAGGCAGATGTGGGTCTCATTTTAAGCAAATGACATATCCATTTAGTGCCTTGGCTTCCTGAGTTATTAAACAGAGATGATAGTATCTTTACTGCATGACAGACATAAGGATAAATAGATAATACACATCGAAGTGCTTAGTGGACTGCCTGATACCTAGCAAATCCTTAATAAGTGAGAGGTACTGTTACTTTTATTATTATTTAATAGTATGTGCTCAAAGTCACATGCCAGCAAAGAGATACAGTCAGAATTTGAAAGCAGGGCCAATTCAAGCTAAAGCCCATATTGTGCCACACCCTGTTGAAATGCTACAGGATCTCCCCACAAAGGCTAGTCTCCTCTCTAAGAAGTGAGAAGCTCCCCTTATCTGCTCAGCTCAGGAGCCTGAGGTGGGCTCTACATTTTCCTCTTTTAAGCTGATAACCTGTGGGGGAGCACAGAAAGTGGGGCTCATGAACAGCAGAGGACCCCAAGGCAACCTGCAGGGGGCCATGTGAAAACAGTAGAATTTTTACCTCTGTCTGTTTCCTCATCTGATTTACATTTCTGTGAGTTTTATAGTTATATTACGACATAGGGCATACCCATATTTTAGAAATAAATGTATTGGGAGTAAAAATGTTTTGTACTGGTTTGCATATACAATCAAGATACTTTGGGGCTTCTCTGGTGGTGCAGCGGTTGAGAGTCTGCCTTGCAAGGCATGGACATGGGTTTGATCCCTGGTCTGGGAAGATCCCACATGCCACAGAGCAACTAAGCCTGTGCTCCACAAGTGCTGAGCCAGCACTCTAGAGCCCACTCGCTGCAACTACTGAAGGCTGAGTACCTAGAGTCTATGCTCCACAACAAGAGAAACCACTGCAGCGAGAAGTCTGTACACAGCTGGACAGTAGCCTGTACACAGCTAGACAGTAGCCCTTGCTTGCTGCCACTAGAGAAAGACCACCTGCTGCAGTGAAGACCCACCACAGCCAATAAATAAATAAATATTAAAAGAAACCACTTTGGAGGTCACCAGTGTAGGTAATGGTGCATCAGTTAGATCTAGTCCATGGCAATTTGCCAGGGGTAAGCAAAATGGAAGCTGATATCAGCTGGGAGCTTGGATGGAAAATGGATGCATTTTACTCAAGAACCGCTTAGGCAAGGTGAAGGTGGATTCTCAGAGTCATGGTGAAGAGCACAGGTCATCTGGATGACTTTGGCTTGGAAGGTTTGTGTGACAGTGGGAGCTTACTCAGCAGTGCCCGTAGAAGGTATGTGGCAGCGGACTTTCTATATTATGGCCCTATAAATACAAACTTTATTTAAAATATGTTCATGAGCTCAATCTTAACATTTGTGATTTCATGTCTACTGTCTAGCTTGAGTATTTTTCAAATTCACCTGGAGTTATTCTGGGACAAAACCATAAAACATCAGAGCAAGGAAGAGCCTTGAATGTCTTTCTTGTTTAGCTTTCCCAGCACCACTAACTCCATGGGAAAAGTTTCCATGGCCAAATGCATATGAGAACTGCTGGGAAGACAAAGTCAAACTGATTTCCTCAATGCTGGACTTTTTTATTTTTATTTTTTTAATGTGGACCATTTTTAAAGTTTTAATTGAATTTGTTGCAGTATTTTTCCTGTTTTACATTTTTTGACTGAGAGGCATGTGGGATCTCAGCTCCCTAACCAGGGATTGAACTGGCATGCCCTGGATTGGAAGGCAAAATCTTAACCACTGGACTACCAGGGGAGTCCCTATTGGTTTGTTCTGGAAATGTGCATTTTGCTTCTAAGAGCAGAATCTAGCCTGAAGATTTCTCAGTATTCTCCACTCTCTGTTTTGTTATTTGGCATAGAGCATCTCTCCCTGGGATACAGTTAGGAAAAATGGATGAGGAAATTCAGATTTAGAGAAGGAGACTGATTTGTTAAAATCATGTCTTGAGTAAGAGGCAGATTTAGGGATTAGAACTCAGGCGTTGCTTCATTCTCCGTTCATGCAATTAAAAAATCATTCTCTGTGACAGACACTTCTGTGCTAAGTACCGTGTTATAAACCTGAACAAGTAAGTAATTAGCTTCCAATTAAAATAAATAAATTTATATTAAAAAAAAAACCTGAATAAGAGAGTCTTTTTCAGTGGAGAGCTCACACTCTTTTTGGGGAGACAATTATAATATGCTGTGAATTTAGAGAGATACACAGGGTGCTATGTCCTCAGAGAAGGTAACATTCTACATCAATGAATTTATTTTTTGTTTTTATTATTTGGCTGCACTGCACAGGTTGTGGCATTTTAGTCACCTGACCACTGAACCTGGGCCCTTGGCAGTGAAAGCACAGGCTCTTAACTATTAACTATTAACCCACTGGTTAATTAACTATTAGTTTCCTCAATGAGTTTATTTTAAGCATATACAGTCTCCCTATATACATATATATAATTTCCCTTCCTGATTTGCCAGTAGGGATTTAAGTCCATCCTAATTGGCCTCTGTGCCCTTGTTCACCTCCTCTACAACCATCTTCCACACTCACTTGGCATCTGAGCATATGGAATCACAAATATCCCCATACGTCCCACCCTTTTCATTCTCTGTGCCTCTGCTCCTGTCTTTGCCTGTTGTTCCTTGCTGCTTCATCTTTCTAGCAACTTCGATTCTCTCTGTAAACTCAACTGAAGAGTCACCCTTTCTAAGATGTCCCTGATTTTTCATAGCACATTTACTCTCACAGTGGGGCTTCCCTGGTGCCTCTGATGGTAAAGAATCTGCCTGCAGTGTGGGAGGCCTGAGTTCAATCCCTGGGTTTGGAAGATCCCCTGGAGAAGGGAATGGCTACCCATTCCAGTATTCTGAATCCAGAATTCCACGGCATAGGAGCATGGGGCCGCAGAGAGTCAGACATGCCTGAGCAACCAGCACTCTCACAGCGTGCTCTTCCCTGTGTTGTTCAATTGCTGTTCTTATGACGTGGCGAGGTGACGTGTTTCACATGTCTTTTCCTTCTTGGTGCCTGTTTCTCCCCATTCTTGTATTAGCATCTAGTATAGTTTAGAATAGAAAGTCAGGCCTTTGAATTGTGGTGTTGGAGAAGACTCTTGAGAGTTCTTTGAACTACAAGGATATCAAATCAGTCCATCCTAAAGGAAATCAGTCCTGAATATTCATTAGAAGGACTGATGCTGAAGCTGAAACTCCAATGCTTTGGCCACCTGATGTGAAGAGCCGGCTTATTGGAGAAGACCCTGATGCTGGGAAAGACTGAAGGCAAATGGAGAAGTGGGTGGCAGAGGATGAGATGGTTAGATGATTCATGCCCTTGGTTAAATGGACATGAATTTGAGCAAACTCCAGGGGATAGTGGAGGACCGGGGAGCCTAGCATGCTGCAGCCCATGGGGTTGCAAAGAGTCAGACATGACTTAGCGACTGAACAGCAACAATATAGTTCCTGGTACATAGTATACATTCAAATATTTGTTGAATAAATGAATAGTTAGAGGTCAGTTGATCGCCTTTGTTTTGGAGCAGCCCTTCAAATAGTTGGAGATTCTTATCATGCTTGTTCTTCAGTCTTATTTTTTTAGCTCTTTTAACAGTTTCCTCTGTGAAGTTCTTTCCAGATAATCCCTTACTATTTGAAGAAATGTTTAACCAGAGAGTCATTTAATAGTTTTCTACAATCTTTCCATCACTAGCAGACCATGCACTTTAATTACTAACCCCTAGGGTTCCCAGATAATCATGATGATGTGGTCACTAATCTAGAGCCAGACATCTTGGAATGTGAAGCCAAGTGGGCCTTAGNTTACTATTACAAAAAACCTATAACTTGCTAAAGGCTCAAATAATGGTTAGAATTTTTCAGCAATAAAGCATTTAAAATTATTTATATTTTCAGATATAATGTTACTGCACACTTAATACATTACAGTATAATGTAAATATAACTTTTACATGCACTGGGAAACCAAATAATTGCTAGGATTCCCTTTATTGCTATAATTGCTTTGTTGTAATAGGCTGGAAGCAAATCTGCAATATACGAAACAATGAAATATCTGAAAGAGAAAAAAGTGCTCTATCCTGTCACCTGCCCCCACTCACTCAAGGCTAAGTACTGTTGTACTCTCTGTCCACACAAATCTGTAAAGATCTCCTGCAAAGAGGGAGGCTGGGTCTCAGAACTGACCAAACAGAATTTTTCAGCCCAGGATTTCAGAAAATGCTAAACTGGATCCTGATCATTGGGAACCTGCCATCATAGTGAAGCAGAAAAAAGCAGACAAGACATCTGTTCTGTCCAGGAACACAGAGAGCATACTAATCACAAGCTACTGCCTGGTACAGAACACTGTGGCCTTGGTGTGGCAGGCTCACTTCCAGGCAGGCAGAGGCTGACCAGGCTGCAGCCAACCCAGGAGCAACTGAGGCCACCAGCAAAGTGTCCAGTGGCTGAAGGCTCTGCCTTTCATCAGTGAGTAAACAAATTATATGGAGCCCCTTCTCCATCCCCCTAAGGATCCTACATCCCAGGAACAAAAATGAGAACTGAGCCTGCAAGCTGAATCTTCTGCTTTTTTATTGCCTGAGCCTGTCACAACACTCTCTTCTCTCCTCCATTTATCCAAACCATATCAACCTGTCAAGGCTCATCTCCAGATCCCATCACTCATTTACTAATTCATTCATTTACCATAAGTGAGTACTCAATTTTTACAAATTGACAGTACTAGACATAGTGTAGATTACATAGTGGATGGTGGGTAAATCCTTGCTTCAGGAGTTTACAAGCATAACAAGGGAGAGTAATTAGATATATAAATAATGCCAATGCAAGGCAAAATGGTTGTCTGAGGAGGCCTTATAAGTAGTTGAGAAAACAAAAAAAGCTAAAGGTAAAGGAGAAAAGGGAAGATATATCCATTTGAATGTAGAGTTCCAAAGAATAGAAAGGAGAGATAAGAAAGCCTTCCTCAATGACCAATGCAAATAAATAAAGGAAAACAATAGAATAGGAAAGACTAGAGATGTTTTAGAAAATTAGAGATACCAAGGGAACATTTCATGCAAAGATGGGCACAATAAAGGACAGAAATGGTATAGACCTAACAGAAGCAGAAGATATCAAGAAGAAGTAGGAAGAATACACAGAAGAACAATACAAAAAAGATTTCAATGACCCAGATAACCATGATGGTGATCACTCACCTAGAGCTGGACATCCTGGAATGTGAAGTCAAGCAGGGCTTAGGAAGCATCACTGTGAATAAAACTAGTGGAGGTGATGGAATTCCAGTTGAGCTATTTCAAATCCTAAAAGATGATGTTGTTAAAGTGCCTCACTCAATATGCCAGCAAATTTGGAAAACTCAGCAGTGGCCACAAGACTGGAAAAGGTCAGTTTTCATTCCAATCCCAAAGAAGGGCAACACCAAAGAATGCTCAAACTACCACACAGTTGCACCCATCTCACACGCTAGCAAGACTGCTCAAAATTCTCCAAGTCAGGCTTCAACAGTACACGAAGTGTGAACTTCCAGATATTCAAGCTGGATTTAGAAAAGGCAGAGGAACCAGAGGTCAAAATGCCAACATCCACTGGATCATTGAAAAAGCAAGAGAGTTCCAGAAAAACATCTATTTCTGCTTTAATGATTATGCTAAACCCTTTGATTGTGTGGGTCACAACAAACTGTGGAAAATTCTGAAAAAGATGGGAATACCAGACCACCTGTCCTGCCTCCTGAGAAATCTGTATGCAGGTCAGGAAGCAACAGTTAGAACTGGACATGGAACAACAGACTGGTTCCAAATCGGGAGAGGAGTACATCAAGACTGCATATTGTTACCCTGCTTATTTAACTTATATGCAGAGTACATTATATGAAATGTGCTGGATGAAGCACAAGCTGGAATCAAGATTGCCAGGAGAAATATCAATAACCTCAGATATGCAGATGACACCACCCTTATGGCAGAAAGTGAAGAAGAATTAAAGAGCCTCTTGAAAGTGAAAGAGGAGAGTGAAAAAGTTGGCTTAAAGCTCAACATTCAAAAAACTAAGATCATGGCATTCCATCCCATCATTTCATGGCAAATAGATGGGGAAACAATAGAAACAGTGAGAGACTATTTTGGGGGGCTCCAAAATCACTGTGGTTGGTGACTGCAGCCATGAAATTAAAAGACGCTTGCTCCTTGGAAAAAAAGCTATGACTACCCTAGACAGCATATTAAAAAGCAGACATTACTTTGCCAACAAAGGTCTGTCTAGTCAAAGCTATGGGTTTTTCCAGAAGTCATATATGGATGTGAGAGTTGGACTATAAAGAAAGCTAAGCACCGAAGAATTGATGCTTTTGAACTGTGGTGTTGGAGAAAACTCTTGAGAGTCACTTGGACTGCAAGGAGATCCAACCAGTCATTCCTAAGGAAATCAGTTCTGAGTATTCACTGGAAGGACTGATGCTGAAGCTGAGACTCCAATACTTTGGTTATCTGATGCAAAGAACTGACTCATTGGAAAAAACCCTGATGCTGGGAAAGATTGAAGGCAAGAGGAGAAGGGGACAACAGAGGATGAGATGGTTGGATGGCATCACCAACTCAATGGACATGAGTTTGAATAAGCTCCTGGAGTTGGTGACGGACAGGGAGGCCTGGCATGCTGCAGTCCATGGTCTCACAGAGTCGGACACAACTGAGCAACTGAACTGAACTGAATAAACGTAGCAGTACAAGGCAGGTAAGGATAGAGATTTTCATATATGTGTGTATATATAGTCAAAATAAAGAACAATGAATCGTACTCAAGTGTATCAAAGGACGCTGTATGAAAAAGATGCCGGTCATGCTAGGATCAAATAGGCAGCACTTGGAGACAGAGATGAGGGGGGAAGCACAGAAAACCACTGGTAAATACAGGGAAGGAAGGAGGTGCAAGCTGTGCTTGAAGAACACAGAATACATTCAGTGAGATGAGAAATGAACTTGGAAGGCAAGCCATAAAATATAAAGTTACAAAGGCAGGCTGAGGCCAAATCACAGCTTCCCTCTGGAAAACAGCTCAGGATTCTGCAACCTCGCCTGACCTCTCTTCTCTGTGACTTTCCAAAATACTTCTGTTTGTATCTCTCTCTTTGTGCTCTAAATGGCAGACACTCAATAAATGTGTGTTGAATAATGAATTAATAAGATATTCACTGGTAAATGTTTCTATGTAATATAACTCAGGGAAATTGTGCAGTGTGTTTGAAGTGAACACTTAGCTGCTTCAAAATTATCTTCTCTGCTCCCTAATGCTTGTTAAGCTGATAAATAAAAACCATGGATTGTACAAGGCAAAAAAATGCTGATAATTCACATTTTAAAGACATCTTGGCCTATGTAACTGATATCTTACTTTATCTCACTGATTCAAGTCACTTCAGATAGAAATCCAAAGGGATATAGAAAACACTGTGCAAATATTGGATGTTATTTCATGTGTAGAATGGCTGTGCAAATATTAACTATTTTAGTGATCATTTTCATCATAGACCACTTACCATAGTCTGCAGAAAGTCTCATGAAGCAGGGGTCGTTGTATGTATATGTTAAGCTGCCCATACCTACACACATTTTTCTGAGGTGCCCACAGGTAATTTTCTAGGGTGTTTGCTTTCGTGTATGTGTGAGTGTTTCTTAAATATCATCATTGAATTCATTTTCTTCATCATTCTTCCATCTCGTCCACGTAAGTCCCTGGGGTCAGGGACAAGAGGAGACACTGGAAGTGTCCAACCGCTGACAGAGTGAGAAGGTTCTTTCAGGTGGGCAGCGCTTCGCCAGCCGCGCAGTTCCTCACCTCGTGTCTCATCAAGGACAAAAAAAAACTAGGCTCCGGAGAAGCCTCTACCAATGGGGGTGGTGTGAGTCTGCCTCTCCGATCATCTAAAAAAATACGCGTGTGGAGCCTGCTAGGTGCATTCATGGTGCTGGGCAGGAGAACACTGGACAAGGTAGAGAGGGTGCCCGGCCCCGCGCTTGCACAAGGCACAGGACCCCGCCTTCCAGAAGGCCCGGGGACCACCAGACTCTGGGACGCAGGCAGGAAGCAGGGCTGGCCAGTCCAGGCCCCGCCCACTCGCTGCACATCCGCGCCCCTTCGGCGGCGGCGGCGGCTGCGCGGGCCTCGGTTGCGCGGGCACGCGGGACGCCCAGCTGTCAATCACGCGCAGGCTGAGTTCGGCGAGGCGGGAGCGGCGGCGGCGGCGGCGGCGGTGGCGGCGGCGGCGGCGATGGGACCCTAGCGAGAGATCTGCGGCTAACTGGCTGCATTTGCTCCACGGGTCAGGGGATCGCAAGGGGGCAGGTAAAGCCTTGCGGAGCCCAGGGGTGAGGTTTTCTAGGCTCGATTTGTCTTTCTCCCTCTCCTCCCTTTTTCTTTCCTTTCTCTCTTCTCGTGCACAAATATTCATATTCTCTGTCTTTCACACACACGCACACACACACACACAGGCGAGCACGCACACACACACCTAATCCGACTACGTTTATTATATGGGCACAAATCTCTATGAAATCCATGCATGTTAAAATCCACCAATATGTACAAATTGGAGTAACCATTCTTTGGCGATTTGTGGTTTATGTTACATAAGAATTTGGGAGGTATACAGGGTGAACTCAGGAGTTTCTTTCCCGTGAGACAAGAAAAGTTGTAATATTAGATGAGAGTAAAAAGATATGTATTTGGGGTTTGCAAAGCTGAATTGATTTCTTTTCCAGGCTGAAAGTATCCGCTCCTTGCCCTTTCCTCTCCTTCGCCTTATCTAAAGATGTTTGACTTTTTATATGATCTCTGCACCTACTTCTTTGTGTTGTTAGAATGGGGCGTTGGGTGCGGGTCCGACCAAAGCTGATGACCTCAAAGAAAACAGCTGAACAGCTTTTATTTACTTAATTGGTTCCTGGCTCTGTAGCAGAAATATTTTCAGCACCTTGAACAGCTCCTTGGACTCCAGACCAGGCCAGCCTCTGGTGAAGGGCATTTGTGGAGTCAATTTTTTTCAAAGAAAGAGAGGACGACGACAGGTTTAAAAAAAAGAGAGAGAGAGAGATCACTTAATGAGAGAGAGAGGCACAGATGAAAGATAGACAGACTTGTTTTCTGTTACTTATCCAGACCCAGAAATACAATAAAATTTCAGAACAAACTAATGTCTTGAAGAAGGTTGGTTTGGCCATGGTACACACAAAGTGAACCAGGAAAATGTTGAAAACAGTTTTTCAGGCCTCAGCCATGCTTACACACCTCAAGCCTTTGAGATTCTCCTGAAGATGGATGGGGAACTGTTCATCAGAAAGAATTCTTAACGCCTCTTGAGAAATATCACCCCAGTTCTTATTTTCTTTCACATGACTAGAGTAATGTAGGAAACCAATAGCTCTAGAGCTGGCAATGGCTTTTTAATTAAATCTTGCATGGGCACCTGCTTTTCTTAGGCAGATGAAAAGTAAAATGATCATGATAGGAAGAAAATGGATATAGGAGTAAAAAATCGACCTCTTGAGTAAATCATCCAAAGACCCTTAATAAGTCTAAAATGCATGTAAATAGATTAGAAAACACAATGGCTATAAGATTATTTTACATTATAATGGAACAGGCACCAAAGAGATCAGAAGCTCTATCAGAAGCTAATAATCTTTTTCTTTAGAATTTGTAAAACACAAGTGGGTCAGCCTAGTTGGTATTATTGACTGCATGGAATAGAATTATATCAAAATAAGAATATATTTGTATAATGTGTTATAGTTTACAAAGTCCTTTTCATTTACATTATCTCTTTTATAAACTCTCATGAGAGCCCATTAAAAAGTTATAAAATATGTTGTACTTTTCTAAAAAGAAAAAAAACTATCTCTTCTCTTGAACAGGAAGTCCTTTGTCAATGTTTTTGTCGATGTTAAATGATTCCTTACAAGTTATAAAAATGACATGAAATTTAGATTTTATCTAGATCACATTCTGCAGAGATTTTTATTCTTAACTAGGTTTGAAGAATGAGCCATTAAAAGGAAAGGTCAAAGAGTAAACAACAAGAAGAGGAAGAGGAAATTTTCAAAGGTAAGACTCAAACTTTGTCACATGTAAATTGGCAAGCACCTTGTGATCTGCACATTGATAAAGAAGTTTAGCGTGAATATGGATTCTTTTGCTCAGCTCATTTTGGTTTGGGACTTTGTTTTATCTAATTTAAAAATATATCTCAAAGAGGTAAAGTCATAAGATAACTTCATTTCATTATCTCCCCTCCCTCTTTAAAAATTATAGGAGTAACTGCTTATCCACTAACTTAGAAGGAATAAAAATTAACACTGCTGCTGCTAAGTCACCTCAGTCGTATCCGACTCTGTGTGACCCCAGAGACGACAGCCCACCAGGCTCCCCCATCCCTGGGATTCTCCAGGCAAGAACACTGGAGTGGGTTGCCATTTCCTTCTCTAATGCATGAAAGTGAAAAGTGAAAGTGAAGTCGCTCAGTCGTGTCAGACTCTTTGCGATCCCATGGACTGCAGCCTCCCAGGCTCCTCCGTCCATGGGATTTTCCAGGCAAGAGTACTGGAGTAGGGTGCCATTGCCTTCCTCAAATTAACACTGGAGAGCCGCAATCTCTACCACTGTTCCAAGACAATGAAGTATCTCTGAATGAACCATCATTCATTAGTAGAAACACATTTTCAAGTTTTAAGTTCATGCTTATATAATTCCAGAATGCTTGATTTAAAAGTGAAAAAGCTGTTAGCAGGCTTTCATGCCATCCTGCATCCATTCTGAGTCTGAGTCTAACTTTTAANCTCTGAATGAACCATCATTCATTAGTAGAAACACATTTTCAAGTTTTAAGTTCATGCTTATATAATTCCAGAATGCTTGATTTAAAAGTGAAAAAGCTGTTAGCAGGCTTTCATGCCATCCTGCATCCATTCTGAGTCTGAGTCTAACTTTTAAGTGAATTGACCTTTTGGTGTGGTATTGGATAAATTATCTAAATCAGCTTTGTACATATACCTTGCATCTGTGGCCCAAAAGTGGCTCTAATGAGAACTTCACTCTCATTATCTCAGAATGATTTTATGGGAGAGAAAAACAGTATGAAAAAATTGAATGATCTTTCCAAGAGAATAAAAAGAACAAGGCCTGTGCCTGGCTTCACAGCTGACTCACACACACAGAGCCATGGGAAAACACTCATACTTTTGGGGCCTCAATTTTCTCCCTCACTTCTCTCGAGGAGACCATGAAGACAAGTAATATAAAATCTCTGGTATTCTTAAGGCTTCATGAGGCATAAAACCTTATTTCTATTTTCATGGCTGTGAACATTTTTCAAGTAAAATAAAAAGTAACTGCTCCTATTAGACTGAAATTCTAATTTCCAAAAACTGATATCTAGTGTAGTGGCACACATAAGGATCACGGTAACATATGCATGGCTTTGTTAGCTGAATAGTCATTCAAGGGATTCTCAGTATTTATACTTCTTCCTGCTGTAAATACCTCATTTCAGCACCCAGTTTGTCGCACATACTACTTCAGAAGTGTTTCTTCTTCTAAACCAAGGGTCAACTGAGAGCAAAATATGTGCCCCACTCATCTTTGTAGTGAGTGTCTCACATCATCTGGCATATAACTAGTGCTTTAAAAGCACCGAAGGAAAGGAGGAATGAAAAATCAAGGACCACTCAGGCCATCATCCACACCAACTCATTTAGAACTCTGTGCCAAGAAATTTCAAAATGGTAAGCAGGATAGAAAATGTCCCTGGCCTCAAGAAGTTTTCAGTTTATCATGGATACAGTCTATCAGACCATCAGATAAACCACATCGTAGAGGACTGGGTAATAACAAGTGCTATGAAGAGAAACAAATCTAGATAAGGGGATAGAGAGTGATAGTGGGCTGATATTTTTCATGCTCACTGTTGAAAGCCTCTCAGAAGAGTTGGGGAGTGGGGGCAGTTAAGGAATGATTTTTCTGTCTCTATGAGTCCCTGGTATATAATAGGTAGGATATGTTGCTAAGAGTTGAATATACATTTAATGTACAACAGTCAAGATAGATACCATATACAAGAAAAAGAAGACTATGGATGTGTCCTTACTTATCCATACCCAGAAAGTCCTTCTGGAAAAATGAAGGCAGTTCCCACTCCATAGCTGACCAAGTAACCAGACACTAACATTGCTTGTTCCCCATTATGAAGGCCATGCTGGCAGCGAGGATATAGCAGGCTTCTCTAGAATGCATATAAAATGAATACTTGTAAGGACTCACTTAAATCACTATCAGAGAATATTTTCACTCACCTCCCCTATGCATACACTTCTTGGGACGTTAACGCTTTCTCTAAAGAAAGGAGCCCCTTCAGGATCCATCACTTAACAACAGCCATAGATTTAACTTACTTTTTTTGCTGATGCTACTATACCTATCGAAACACAAACCAGAATCCTCATGAAACCTTACTCATTAAATAAATCCTAAGACAAGCTAAAGTGCCTTTGCACATACCATAACTTTCTTCTCAATTCTACTTTTTCATGTAATCATCACCCAGCTTTTAAAGTGATGTTGTGAAATGACCTTGTGTATCCTCTTTATAATATTGGAGGTGTCAATCAACCAAGTATAACTGTGACATTTTCTATACTAGGACAAAAAGTTACTAACTTTCCTATGAAGAATATAACTCTCTGTTGAGATTTTGTAGGTGCAAAATTTCTACTATAACATGTTGTATTTTAAAATTCATGTTCTACCAAGTGATCCATCTCCTATAAGAGTGAATCCCAACAAATGATATGTTTGGAAAGATGTATGAAACCCAGGGACTACCTCTACTGAAATAACACTAAACAAACACACAACTGTTCAGTCTCCTGAATACCAGTAACTAATCTAACTAGTAGCTTATACTCTCTTTTAAACTGAAGCTTTATGCATATGATAATAAACCACTCTAACAACCAAGCATTCAGAACTTGGAAGGAGGAGGGAAATCCCTAAACCTAGTTGTTTATCCAACAAAAATTAACTCATTCTGTAAATTCATGGCCAAAGACTCCTCAAAAAACTACATCTAGAAGGAATTAGAGGTCATCAGGTCCAGCCATCTTATTTTAAGGATGATGAAACCATAGCCCAGAGAGGTTACCAAGCTTGCTTAAGATGTCAATACCAGTAAGTTGCAAATCAGAAACTAGCATTAGAGCCCCTTCTCTGCTCTGTGTGGTTGTCACAGCCAAAACCATGTCCTTGTACTTTGTATGCCCAGAGAAGAAAATAAGACTCTTGGGATTTCTCTTCTGAAATGTATCTAACATCACTGAAAATCCATTCTGACTTAGAGTTGAGCTATCTATCACTCAGGTTCAAAAGCATTTGTTTTATGACATCTTCTCTCTCTTTTATGATGCTACCCATACTGTGTTTAGCCAAGTTGGACTGCTGGGTCTCATCCTCTAAAGCAGAAACATTTAACCTAGAGCTCTGGAAACAAGCTGTGCAGGGAATGACTTCAGTATGTCACAATGTCCTGCTCTGCACCAAAGCTAAATTCTGAGAAAGGACAACTTCAGCATCAAAGGAAGATAGCTCTTACTACTGTTATGAGGGACTTTTTTATACCTATCATATCTATTTTTGGCTTTTTTTAATGTTAAAGTCTCTACTGCTTTATAGAAAACCTGAACATATGTATTTGTATGAGCTGGTTCTGATTATGCAAATCTATTAATCAATCCGTACTCCCATTTATTGTTTTGTCATCTTTCATCTACTCCCTGACTCATGTAACCTTTAGTAGATAACTTTTCTATGCCTCAATTTCCTCAATGACAAAGCAGACTTAGTAATACTAATCCCTTCTTTCCTTGACTGAAAGCTTATTAGAATGTCTTAGAAGAAAGTGCCTTTAAAATTATTCTATTTCTATATCACTATATCACTAATAGGCTCTTATTAATCATCTTCATTGTGTAAGCAAGAAATAAAAGGTCCTGAAGAGGTCATCCTAGCATTTAAAATAGGAAAACTAGGTTAACAAAAGAATTTGGTCTATTAGATGTTATTGCTCTAATCAGGCAGAATACACTCTGAAATCTTGATATTGTTACAAAATAATATCCTTCTGAAATGTTAAAAAGCAAGCGCACACACACACACAAATTTCTTTCCCTGCTCTCTCCTCCTAGTTGATTTCTTTAGAAGGTACTGGACCTGAGACAGGAAGAAGCCACCAAACGTAACACTGACCAACACTTAAAGAGATGAGGTCATCGGTCACCATCAGTGATACCTGTTTGCATCGTTTTTCTAAGATCAGGGCCATAGTTCCCTGAATCTGACTACAATTTTTAGCCAATACCCACTTGTGGCTAAGGGTACACAGTTGCAAGCTATTCTCAAGGGTTCACTTTGTGGCTATGGGTCAGTGAATCCCTTGGTTCAACTTTGCTTTTAGCCCCATGATAATATCCAACCAAACTAAGTGGACACACAGGAACACCTCCTAGAATTTTCGATTAAAGTTTTTTGCATATATAAACAATACTGCTTTGGTTTCATGACAAGTAATTGAAAACACTTAATGTGTCTTTTTATTGTATTATATAGCATAGGCCCTGAGAAACCCTGGTCCAATAGGAAGATACCTTTGAATGTTGTTCCTTGCTTTGTCACGTTGAGATAGGGAAGATTATCTAGATTTTAAACTGTGCCCACACAGGGAAAACCATCTAAAGGATAATTGAAAAATCTAAAAAAGTATTTCACATTTCCAGCTACCTGTTGATCTGCTTATATGAAGATCAGAAAACTAAAGGAAAAACAGAATGAGAATTCTCTTACCAAAATTTCTATCCTTCAGTAATTCTTTGTTTGTTTGTTTGGTTTTGCCATGTATTAATAACCAAATGCCTCTCTTTAAGGTCAAATTAGGTCAAATTAAATTGAAATTTCCATCTGAAGAAGGCAGCATCCTAAACAACCTACCCAGAGCTTAGTTTCATTAAACAGTTACGTGAATTTTTATTTATAGTAGACACTAAATGGAAATAGTAAAAAGTAGGTCTACTCTCTACATTATGCTCTAGTATCCCATGTGATCAGATGTATCAACAAATAATGCCTGAAATATCTGGAGTTAGAGTCAATGAGGTGTTAATTATTGACCAAGCCATTTGTCATTAATAGAGCATGAAGCACAAATTGCTCAGCAACTTTTTAATGAAGCTTCTGTACAACTTCTCAATTGTTAGGAGAAGATACATGAGATCCGAAGGCAGAATTTCAAATTGCTATGTAACACCATGTAGCTTCCACAAGGGAACATGGTTAAGCATTGAAGAGGACAGTCCAAGGCAAATTTCATCTGTAGCAAGTAAGAGTACCTGCCTAATTCTTTAACATGAAAGTGTAAACACTACTGGATTCTAAGAGATTGAAGATTTCTTGTCAAGACAACTGAAAAATCTCAGCTTCCTTGCTGCATTTCTCATGTGCTTCCTGCTTAAATTTTTGCATCATCTAAGTGTGCTGCACTGATAATGTCTCATTTCACTTATGGAGAACCAGTTCTGGTCACTGAGTGTTTGGGGTGATTTTGCATTCAGTAAAGACCAGATTGGTTAAGAAAGACAAGTCTTTAAAGGTATCTTTTCTGCCCAGAAAAAGAGCATTGTTCAATTAGGCTGACATTATTCAGCCTGGTTCTTACCTTTAATATGCCTTTTGATCCTGAGACCAGAGCTCATTGGGCTGATGCCTGTGGATGTTGTCATTCCAGCCAAGAAGGATGAGTTCTTGCAGCAACGTCTGTGGGTCCAGACAGGCACAGGCTGCTACAGAGGCTGGGCACCAGCGCTACGGAGTCCGGTCCTACCTGCACCAGTTTTATGAGGACTGTACCACTTCCATCTGGGAGTATGAGGATGATTTCCAGATCCAGAGATCACCCAACAGGTGGAGCTCAGTATTCTGGAAGGTAAGTAAAGAGCATGGATATAACTCAGGAAATGGAGAAGTCATTTCATATGGTAAGTAATTCAGCTGCAGAGAACAGAAAGGTCTGGGACTCTGTATGTGCATTCCTCTTGGTGATACGAAGTGCAGTTTTCTCCCTTAGGAAAGGAGACTGTAAACCTTGGGAAGAAAGCCTCTAAACACAGCACAGTTGTTGATTTTCAGGTGAAATGTAAATAGGTATAATCGCCATCATTATTATTTTTGCTACTGTTATTAATGCACCACATAAATTCACCAACTATGAAAGCCATTCAAAGGCAAAACATGCTTTAAGCCTCCCCTACAAGGTTTGGATGGTATCATTTTAAAAGTTACAATAATTATTATTAAAAGAAGTAGCAGAGTACAGGGGAGAGAGTTAATGCTGAGGCATAATACAGTGGTCAGTCTACCTGACCTACTTCTACTAGATATGTGGTCATAAAGTTCTATGAGCTTCAGCTTCCTTGAAAGGTAGGAGCCTTGCTGGACAAGAAATGCAGTCATTCAGCATGTAATTAGTGAGTACCACTCCATTCAAAAAGTTGAGAAGTGCTGGAAATTAAAGCAGTAAATAGGAGAAGAAAAAGTCCCTGCCCTTTCGAAATTTACAATCTGTCATGGAAAACATACCATAAACAAATAAAACACACAATAATAGTAGAAAGCATCCTGAANAAGTGCTGGAAATTAAAGCAGTAAATAGGAGAAGAAAAAGTCCCTGCCCTTTCAAAATTTACAATCTGTCATGGAAAACATACCATAAACAAATAAAACACACAATAATAGTAGAAAGTAGCAAGTTTTAGTCTTGCAAGTAGCAAGAATAATAGTGGCAAGTGCTATGAAGAGAACTAAATCAGAATAAGAGGCTGAGGAGGGATAGAGAACTGATATTTAGTTATGCTGATCACAGAAAGCCTTTCAAAGAAGATGACCTTTGAACAAATACCAGGATAAGCTGAGGGAGGAAACCATTCAATAATTTGGCTGAAGGTCATTCTCGGCTGGGAAAATAGCAAGTCCAAAAGCTCTGAAATGGGAACAAGTTTGGTGTGTTTGAAAAACAACAAGAGATCCAGTCTGGGCAGAGAGGAATGAGAGGGAGGAAGGAACAGGTGACAAATTCAGAAAAATGACAGGACACAGATGATGTGCGTGGAGCCTCGGAAGTGAGTGTGAAGACTTTGGCTTTCCCCTTGAGAGACACAAGAAGCCACCTGAATGTTCAAGTAGATGAGTGATGTAACCTGAACAATATTTTAGCAGGATCATTGTGGCTATAGCACAGAAAATAAATTACAAAATCCACAAAGATAGAAGTAGCTAAATTATTTAAGAGTCTATTGAAGCACCCAGGGGCAAGAGATAATAGTGGCTTAGATTAGGATGGTGTTAATGGAGATGGTAAAATGTAGTCAGATTTAACATGAAGTTTGGAGCCCAGCTGTTAAGACACACTGGCAAATTAGACATAAGAGAAAGAATAATCAAGCCTGACTCCAACACTTGTAGCCTGAGATCTTTAGTGGATGATGTTATAACTCACTGGGATGGTGAACACCAGGAGAGCAATGAGGTGGGTGATGAATCAAGAGTTTGATTTTGACATTGCTACATTGGCAAGTCAGATACGACTTAGTGACTAAACAATAGCACCACATTGGAGGTGCCTATTAATCATGCAAGTGGAGATCTGCAGAAGTAATTAAATATACCAGTTCAGCTCCTGAATTGGGAGTCACTGACCTATAGAATGTATATAAGGTACCAGACTAGAAAAGGTCATCCAAGAAGAGAGTACAGACATAAAAGAGAAGAAGGCATCGGATGTTACAACATTTACAAATCAGAAAAAGGACAAGGATGTGGGAAGGGCTACTGAGAAGGTTCAGCTTTAGATGATGCCTCAGATTCCCTCCCGTCTATAATTCTGTGTTTTAGAGATTTCCAATCATCCCCCACTTTCTCCCAAAATATCACAGAAGTTTAGGCACTGATACTGACATAAACCTCCAATGTACTGGCAATAGAATTCAACAAGAGGCAATTAACAAAGTAATGATTATAAGCATGGACTCTGTCCTCAGCTGTTGTTGTTCAGTTGCCCAATCATTTCTGACTCTTTGTGACCCCATGGACTGCAGCACACCAGGCCTCCCTGTCCCTCACCATCTCCTGAAGTTTGCCCAAGTTCATGTTCATTGTATAGGTAATACCATCCAGCCATCTCATCCTCTGACGCCTTCTTCTCCTTCTGCCCTCAATCTTTCCCAGCATCAGGGACTTTTCAGTGAATCAGCTGTTCACATCAATAACCAAAATACTGGAGTTTCAGCTTTAGCATCAGTCCTTCCAATGAGTATTCAGGGTTGATTTCCCTTAAGTTTGACTGGTTTGAGCTTATTGCTGTGCAAGGGACTCTTAGGAATCTTCTCCAGCACCACAATTCAAAGACATCAATTACTCGGCTGACATGGGTTCAAATCTCAACTTTTTAATTTAATAGCTATAACTATTATACCAGGTAACTCAGTGGTAAAAAATCCACCTGCCAATGCAGGAGATGTGNTGGGAAAGATTGAAGGTGGGAAGAGAAGGGGATGACAGAGGATGAGATGGTTGGATGGCATCACCGACTCCATGGACATGAGTTTGGTAAAACTCCGTGATTTGGTGATGGACAGGGAGACCTAGCGTGCTGCAGTCCATGGGGTTGCAAAGAGTCAGACACAACTGAGCCGCTGAACTGATCTGATGGCACTAAACAGGAAGCCCATGTTGGTAATTTCTGGGGAAGATGCGAGATGCTCTCTAGTTGGATTTTCCAGGCTGTGCAGTGGTAAAATAGATCTGCCTGCCGATTCAGGAGATGAGAGAGAGGCAGGTCTGCTCCCTGGGTCGGGAAGATCCCCTGGAGATGGGCGTGGCAGCCCAGTCCAGTATTCTCACCTGGAGAATCCAATGGACAGAGAAGCCTGACAGGCTACAGTCCATAGCAGTCCGTACGATCACAAAGAGCCAGACACAACTGCAGTGACTTAGCACGCACACACACCAGATTCATCAGTGCATCTGTGTGTGTGTGTACGTTTATGAACTTTCCAACCACTGAGTAAACTTGCTTTTATTAACTATGGCATGTGGATGGCCATATGTTTCTCACCAAATGTAACTTACAATCTGAGCGTTATAACTAAACAACACACACCATTGCAATAATTTCTCCCCAGCAACAGTTCATATCCCATTTCTTTTTCAGAGGGTCTGCTTTTATTCCTGTTTCCACCCAAAGATCACTTGTCTCTGGCAACACCTCTTTTTTTTTTTAATGAAACCTGGAAATACGGGGTGTTATCTTGAGGCTGAAATATTATTTTCTTCCATGAAACTCTGATTGGCAACAGCCAGTAACTGTCTCTCCTTCTTAACTCCAACCTTGAGCCAGGATTGAAATATTCATGAATAATTTGCAAATAATTAAGTCCTTCAGTTTATAGAGACATTTTGGTCTCCTTATGGATTAGATTATCCATAAAGGTTATGATTTAAGCAGTCTCTTTCTCAAATGTGATCCCTTTGAATGTGTGGGCCGATAGGACTCTGAGCAGCACGGGGTCTGTGTTTTCTCTGTAAATAAAAGCCTACAAAATTTCAACAAGTCAGCCCTTGTTTGCCACACAGAGAGATTGATGACAAACCACGTTATTTTTCCCCTTAATGTAACAGTTCACAATCACACATGTGCTTTCTCAAAACATTGATTTACTTCTGCAAAGCTTAGGACACAGTAGATGGGTCAGTGATCTCTTTAAAGAGCGAAACTTGCTCACAGGAAAGCCTGCAGTGTAAAATACTGCTGTTTTTGAAATCTTACAGTGGGGAGAATGTTTTCAAAATAAAAATTCAATATGATACTATTTTGTTTCAGTAAAAGCAAAGATAGCATAGATGGTCACCTACTGATATCTACCTGAATATATGCCATTCTACCCATAAACCTTTGAACCTCTTCAAAATCAATCCCAGAGAAAAACAAAAGTGAGGACAGAGAGTTTAAAAGATAAGGGCAAATATATAGACAGTTATATTCAAAAGAATACACAATCATAAAGCTTAGAATATCAAGTTTGAAAGGGACCTACGTCTCCTCTCCTTCAACAAGGTTTGAATTTGTGTTGTGAGATATAAACAGCTATGGATAACATACTCAGCGTTGACAGCCACTCCTGTGTTTATGAAAATGACATACATTTTTATCAGATCATTAAACCTTTACCCAGCCTGCATATTCACACACTCAACCAATACTTTCGCTGATTGACAAACTATAAACAAAGTACAGTTTAAAAACTGCCGCCTAGGGTCCCTCTGTCTTTTATTTTCTGTGTTTCTGAAATTAAATTATTGTTCTTGGAAAGTCAGGGAACCAGGGTGCTGGTGATATATCTCTGTTGAGAGTCACCTTCGGGGATCTTCCCTGGTGGTTAGGTGGTTTAGACTCCGTGCTCCCACTACACGGGACTTGGATTTGACCCCTGGTTGGGAGACGAGGATCCTCTATGCCGTGGCGCACAGTCTAAAAGTAAAAAAATAAAATATATAAAATAAGAAGAACTCAATCAAAAGTTTTAAAAAGTAAAAAAAAAAAAAAAAAAGTGTTCCCTTTGGAGCAAAATATAGCCTTCAAGGTGCGTCCTGCCCAAAGTATATCTTCCTCCTCTCATCCTGGAGAAGTTCCCCAAATGTCTGTCTCTTCTGCCCTGCCCTTTGGAGGTAAGGCTTTGTCACACAAAGCTGAGGAGGAATAGTTGATGAAATCCCTGGTTGGATTGCTTATTCTGATTAGTTAAATTGAAGCAAAAAAAGAACACTGCTGTAATACAAAAACTTAGCCCTGGAAAAAGAAACTCTGATTAGGGAACTGACGGTTGTGCAGTTGGGTAAAGCTTCCAAGTCCAGCAGCTAACTGGGCCAGGATACAGACATAGAGCCAGTCCTCCGAATCCATACGTGTGGAGCGTACTCCAGGGATGCGCAGGCTGACTCTTACTCCACCACTTTGTTTAAGGGACTTGCCACATCCCCAGGTTGGGAGTCCTCGGGCAATGCCGGACCAGTGCCCTGCAGATCCCGAGGGATGACTGCAGATACAGACGTAGATACAGCTATAGCGATGGAACGTGGGGAAGAAGGGGTGGAGGCACGTGAGTACTGGGCGGCGATGGGAAAACGGCGGAGACCGACAGTTTTAGCAATTTCTTTCCAGTAAGGACCCCGTAAGGGATCTAGAAATTTAAAAAATACATGTACATACGTTGTTCACCCTCCCAGTCTATTGGGTAAAGGTTAGACCTTTAGTATAAAACACATCAGGGTGTCATTGTTATTAGTCACGTGCAAATGTTCCTTCCAGTGTGTAGACAACCGCCCACACACGTGCGTCCGAAAGACCTCACTGCGGTGACTGGACGGCAAGCCCTCTAAGGATAACCGCAGCACCCAGCACGCAGGAGCCACACGAGTTTTGGCAAAAAGACACACTTGGGTTTTATGTCTCAGCTGAGGACTTCCGCAGAAAGACATCACCTGTGCTGCCGCGTCCCGCTGTTACCAGGAAGGCTGACCCACACAAAAGTGATGTCAGCCTCAGCGTGTATACCCCTTCTAAGTCAGAGGTTCTCAGTCAAGTTCGCTTTGCTCCCTGCCACCCGCGCCCCCCACCCCCA
>SJYV01039380.1:392440-461283 GCA_006410875.1 Neotragus pygmaeus | reverse complement strand
GTAGCATTGTCTGAGGATGTTTCAAGGCTGATGCAACTGTTGGGCGTAGGGCAGAGATGCTCCTAGTATCTGTGGGTAGAAGCCACGGACTCCACTCAGCATTATTTATCTATTTATTTTCGGCTGTGCGGGGTCTTTGTTGCTGCACTTGAGCTTTCTCTGGCTGCAGCGAGCAGGGCCTACTCTAGCTGTGGTGCGCGGGCTTCCATCACAGAGCCTTCTCTTGTTGCCAGGCACCGGCTTTAAGGTGCTCAGGCTTCAGTAACTGCAGCCCCCAGACTCAACAGCACAGGCCCAGTAATTGGGGCGCTCGGGCTTAGCTGCTCTGTGGCACGTGGGATCGTCTCAGACCAGGGATCGAACCCAGTCTCCTGCATCGGCAGGCCGATTCTTTACCACTTAGTCACCGGGAAAGCCCTCCCCTGAACATTTTTAAGTGTACACGACATCTCCACAGCAAGGAATGATCAGACCCCAAATGTGAGCCGTTCTTGCCTGAGAAACTTGGTCTGTGAACGTAAATTCCCCAGCACTAATAAACGGTCTTCAGGAAGGCGTATTATGAGTACAGCCTCATCACGTGTCGTTGGATGTTTGTCGTCCTTGTGTGTGCATGCCCCGTCGCTTCAGTCGTGTCCAGCTCTTTGTGATCCCTGCACTGCGCTCTGCCAGGCTCCTCTGCCCATGGCATTCTCCAGGCAAGAATACTGGCGTGGCTTGCCGTTTCCTCCTCCAGGGGATCTTCCCGATTCAGGGATCCAACCTGGGTCTCCTGCATCCCCTGCACTGCAGGCGGGTTCTCTCCCACTGAGCCACCAGGGAAGCCCTCCCCACCGCGTTTACTTCCATTCAGTGAGCTATGACTAGCAAGCTGCCAGCTAGACGCTCAATCCTGCTTGACTATGTATGACCTTCAGAAACAGCTTTTCTTTTGAATCCTTTCTTAAAGTTATTTTGTCCAGTAGATTGAGAATTTAAGGAATGGATTAACACTGTGTATTCCCAGAGTGTGTATCAGGCCAACAACTCACGTTTGTTATTTTTCCTGAAATGGTTTTGTGACCAGTGTTCTCAGGTGTTTGAGGCCAATGTTGTAAGCTGAGCCCATGGACCTTTAAAACGAAGTGTGCGTATAATTGAACAGTTTTCAAAACTGAAGCCCTTGATTGCCCATTGAGGCTTAGTCTGGGATCCCACCTGCAAACCATCTTGTTTTCATGTGAGAGGCTTATACAAAAGATGGGACAGAGTTCCTTCTAAAGCTTTCTGAGGAGCCGAAGAAAGGGAAGGTTTGTGCTGCGCTTCTTCTTCTTCTTTTTTTTTCTTTCCCTTCTCGTTGTTTCCCTGAAATGAAGGGAGACTAAAAAGCAATAAAGCCAAAGGCATTTCCTACAGGTAGCCTTAAATCATTCAGCACGGAGGTCTTCAGGGAGCCGCCCGGCTCCTCTTTCCTTTCCAGAACGAGCTTTCTGGCTAAACGCCCCTCATCCAGCCCACAGTGTCTTCACCTGGCTCCTCCAAGGGCAGCTCTACAGGCTTGTCCCAGCACAACAGCATTCCCACTTCTTCAGAAATGCGTCTTGACCCATGCATCACATCCAAAGACTTTTTCAATTGCTCCCTGGTGGCGGAGGCCGAGGCCTCTGTTTTGCTTGTGATAATGTGCTAATCTCCGGGACCCGACATAAATTCTCCTCTTGCATTGTCATTTGTCAAAGTCACAATATGGGACTTGGGAAAAAAAGAAGAAGAAGAGGGAGGGGGCGGGGGAGTAACGACAGAAAGAAAACTTGGCCTTGGGTCTGTTTTCCCTCGGGTAAAACTTTCCTCCACTTTCTCCTTAATCTGTAAAACATCTGACGGAGAGGGCCCTGCAAACACAAATAAATAAATACTTCTCCACGACTCTGCCCTTAAGGTTTTCTTGTTGGGTCAACATTTTAGACAGAGAGTTAAGGCTAAGCAGTAATGGTAATTTACACACAAGTCCCAGGGTTGAGGCCTGACGCGTTGTGAACCTGTCTTCTCCACATTTCCACCGCTTGTTCCAAGGCAGCAAGCGGAGAGCTATGAGGTCACGCGTGCGGCCTTCACCAGCCGCCTGTCCCCCGGTCTCACGTCTTGGACAAGGCTCTAACCGCTGGTGCTTTTTGAACTGCCCTGGGTTTGCTACAGCGAAGGTGTTCACGACAAGAGTACGGAACACGGTTCTGAGAAGTGCAAATGTGCAATTTGTGTTGTTGTAAGAGCTTTAGTGGGGAAGCCACCAGCTTACCGGGTGGCTCAGCAGTAAAGAATCCTCCTACCAAGACCGGAGATGCCAGCTCGATTCCTGGATTGGGAAGAGCCCCTGGAGAAGGAAATGGCAAACCCATTCAGTATTCTTGCCTGGCAAGTCCTATGGACCACAGTGGCTAGGCGGGCTACAGTCCAGGGGGTCCCAGAGAGTCAGACACTGAGCGACTAAACAAAAAGAGCTTTACTAAGACATAATTACCTGCCAGGAAACTCACTCGTTGTAAGGGTACAATTCAATGCTTTTCGTACATTTACCAAGGGGAGGAAGCATCACTACAATCCGATCTGAGAACTTCTCTCATTTGCTTACAATCCCTGGTGCCCGTCTGAGGTCATGCCCCCTCCCCAAGGCCAGTCGCCAGCGACTACTCATCTACTTTCTTTCTGTAGAGTTGTGCTTCTGGATATTTCATAGAAAAGGAGTCAAACCCTCTGCGGTCTTTTGTACTGACTCCCCGGACTCAGCCTAATGATTTGGGGGTCAGCCTCTGCAGTGGGGACCAGAACTCCATTCCTTTCTTATTAATAGAGAGCACTGTGTTGTAATACCGCATTTGGCTTATCTGTTCATCAGTGGATGGGCATTTGGGATAAAATTGTTTTGGAAAATCGGCAATGGCAGCCGGTCAACATGATATTAAATTAAAGAGCTTGTTTAAAGAAGAGCATGTTAAGCTGCTGAAGCAAAAATTGTTCACCGCAGCGGCCAGCAAACCTTACCCCAGATTTTGTCTATGGGTGGAGGCTTCTCAGAATATACACTTCCAAGAAACCGAAAGTGCTTATTATAGTCCAGCTCGCAGTGAAAACTAAAGAAGTTGCCAGTCTTAGCTCATGGCAAAGAATCATGGGTACTGTCATTGTCTGGAAATTTCGGGTGACTCCTTTGCTCATACAGCCTAGTAAAGACTCTTCTGAGAGTTCTAGGGGCAGCGAACAAATAGAAGAACTGGGTTTGAGACTCTGAATCCAGTTTGAAGCCAACGTTATAGAATTTAGCAGCAAATGCTATACTCGCCCTTCCCTGGTGGCTCAGACGGTAAAGAATCCACCTGCAGTGTGGGAGACCTTGGTTCGATCCCCAAGTTGGGAAGATCCCCTGGAGGAGAGCATGGCCACCCACTCCAGGATTCTTGCCTGGAGAATCCCCATGGACAGAGGAGCCTGCTGAGCTGCAGTCCATGGGGTCACAAAGAGTCGGACACGACTGAGTGACTCAGATCAGCACACGGGGCTGGACTTAAGAATAACTTTTAGCAAACTTACCGAGTGAGCTGAGTATGTGAGTGATAAAACCAGACGGCAAGTTTGTAGGTTGTTCTGACAGCTAGCGTTACAGTGATAAAAGCAGTTTACCAAGATCCTCAAGACAGAACCTCTAGTAGGCTAAGAGTGGTCATTGTAGATACTGACATTTTTGTTGGAAACGTTGCTTCTGTTAAGGCGCCACGGACTCTGCTGGGCGATTTACATCCATTTTCATGCTTCTCATCAAGTTGCCTTGATTTATGGATGAGAAAACTAAACGCGGCTCAGACAGGAGATGCGGCGTCAGTTCCCGGCGTGCCATGATGAGTAAGGGGAGGAACTGAAGGTCAAACGTGTATCAGTTGCTCCAAAGACGTGTTGCTTCCCTTCTGCCTCAGAAGGAAAAGACTGAAGGAAGACACGTCTAATGTTGCACAACACGCACCACTGACGCTGCTTCTCCCAAACTCTGCAAACCGAATAGTCAGCGTTATGCGCTGCACTGGCGCACGAATACCTTTTTATTGGGACGACGATAAGTCCGTATCTACCGGAAGTTGCTTGTGTGTTTCGCTTCTTCAACTTACCCAACCAGTGGGCTAGCAATCACATCCTTTTCCAGTCTTACTCGATGGCAAGTCTTTGAATGTCAAGGTGACAAGCAGGGGTGGGAGTCCAAGGGAAAAGAATCAAGCGCAGTTGGACTATGTGCTGCAAAGACAGGAGTGTAAACCCTCCTGAGGTCACGGCCCTGAGAATCGGCTGGCTTCAGATGCCCTATGTTCTCTCTAACACATTTGTGAATTCCCGCCTCAAGAAATACTGAGATCATGGGCCTTGATGCCTAGAAGTTGCCACTGCAAAGGGAGATTTTTCCAGAACTACCTCTGTTGTCATCTGACATGGAGTTTTGTAAAGGGTGAAAAAGTAAAAGGAAGTATATCTAATTTGGTCTTTATAAGCTCCATGCATCCTCACCAGGGTTGAATAAAGTGTTTTATTGAGAAATAGTTTTTGGGTTTTTTTTTTTTTTTAACAGTACAGGGATTTGCTCCAATTTGGTTAAAAATCATTTTTTAATCACTGATCAGATTCACACTATATCACTTGAGTGTAAAGCGTCACTCTGTTTTGCTAAGGAAACCTGTGAGGCTGCTCTGTAAATCCTTTCCTATGTCCTCTCCTTAAGCACTGCTGGAAGCATCACGTTACCACGAAGAGAACCCGGTCTGTACAACACAGTTTCATTGAAACCATTAAATGGACAATTTCGTAACTCATGCTGGCAACACCGGAGCCTCTGCTAACGAACAAAAGTCAGCACAGAACTTCGAGCTCAGCTACACTAGGCAATAACCACGTCTCCAGCAGGATCCGTTGTCACATTCTGTCATTCGATCTATGGCTGTTTCACACAAAAATGTGACATTTAATGTTGGTTAGTTCCTCTCTCTTGAGGAAAAGTTCTATTTTCAAACGCTTAACAACCACAGACACTTTATCATCAGAGCGGAGACCATGGTACCTTAAATCTCAGCGTGAAATCAAGCCACCGCGTGCTGTGGCTCAGCTTGCCCGCTTCCACTCTCTTGCCTGTGACATCACTTTTTGGTGGCCGGTGTACCAATTAGACTTCACCTCAGGTAACTCTTCAAAAGAAAAAGCCTAATCATTTTAATGAGATGGGCGACATCGTAGGGGGAAAAAAATAACAAAATTAAAGTTGATTTTAACCTGCAATGAAAAACAAGCCATGGGCTCTTTCCATGTGCAGTTTTGGACGTGGTACAATGGATGGAGGGAAAACAAGCTGAACCAGGGGAGGGGAAGGGGAGGAGGGCAGCAGGGAAGTCTGCCTGAGTTGTTTTCAGCCAAAGTCACTTCTAAGTAAAGGCTCATGGAATGAGTTTAGAATTTCATAATACTGNCAGAAGCTTTCTCTATCTCCTTTATACTTTAATAAAACTTTATTACACACACACACACACAAAAAGAGTTAACAAAAAAAAAAAGAAGAAGAAGAAAATGAAAGAAAGAAAGAAAATTGAAAATTAGGAAAGTAAGGGTAAAAATATCAAAGAACTGAGTGACATAAATTTCCAAATTGTGAAGGATCACTAATTGCTGAGCAAAATAAGTGAAAAAGATCAATATTATCATCCTGAAATTTTAGAATACAAAGACTAAAGAAATTATTCTAAAAGCTTTCAGAGAGAAATAATAGCATTAATTATTAGTATAAAGAATCTATAGACAGATATACATGAGACTTTTCAACAGCAACACTAAAAATTAAAGAAAATTAAGTACAGCCTTCAAACTGTCTCTTATACACATCTGATGACAAGGGGATGGCAGAGGATGAGATGGCTGAACGGCATCACAGACTTGATGGGCATGGGTTTGAGCAAGCTCAGGGAGTTAGTGATGAACAGGGAGGCCTGGTGTGCTGCACACCATGGAGTTGCAAAGAGTCGGACATGACTGATCGACTGAACTGAACTGAAGTGAACATATTTTTTTTAACATTACTTCTCTNAAACAAAGATCATGGCATTTGGTCCCATCACTTCATGGGAAATAGATGGGGAAACAGTGGAAACAGTATCAGACTTTATTTTTGGGGGGCTCCAAAATCACTGCTGATGGTGACTGCAGCCATGAAATTAAAAGATGCTTACTCCTTGGAAGATAAGTTATGACCAACCTAGATAGTATATTCAAAAGCAGAGATATTACTTTGCCGACTAAGGTCCGTCTAGTCAAGGCTATGGTTTTTCCTGTGGTCATGTATGGATGTGAGAGTTGGACTGTGAAGAAGGCTGGCACCGAAGAATTGATGCTTTTGAACTGTGGTGTTGGAGAAGACTCTTGAGAGTCCCTTGGACTGCAAGGAGATCCAACCAGTCCATTCTGAAGTAGATCAACTCTGGGATTTCTTTGGAAGGAATGATGCTAAAGCTGAAACTCCAGTACTTTGGCCACCTCATGCGAAGAGTTGACTCATTGGAAAAGACTCTGATGCTGGGAAGGATTGGGGGCAGGAGGAGAAGGGGACAACTAGGGATGAGATGGCTGGATGGCATCATGGACTTGATGAAAGTGAGTCTGAGTGAACTCCAGGAGTTGGTGATGGACAGGGAGGCCTGGCGTGCTGCGATTCATGGGGTTGTGAAGAGTCGGACACGACTGAGTGACTGAACTGAACTGAGGGTTCCCAGTGGAGGGTCAGACAACTCAGAAACTTTTTGTATACTTGTGTGTGTGAGTGCCAAGTCGCTTCAATCGTGTCTGACTTTTTGTGACCCTACAGACTGTAGCCTGTCAGGCTTCTCTGTCCAAGGAATTCTCTAGGCAAGGATACTCGAGTGAGTTTCCATGCCTTCCTCCAGGGGATCTTCCCAACCCCAGGGACAGAAGTTGTATCTCCTGGCGCTTTTGCATTGCAGGCAGATTCTTTACTGCTGAGCCATAGGGAAAGCCCCTTTTGTATACTTATTTCTCAACAATGAAATTTTCCACAAACCACCTTGTACAATGACGGCTCTACATGATGTCATTTCTATGTCATTAGTGACCTGCATTTTTTCCTATCCTTCTTAAGCAAAAGGTAACAGGTATATATTTCTTATAAATATTGAACTGCTTGTGATGTAGGGAAAATATCTCATAAAATGTGGTTAGGGGAGACATAAAAAGGGGTGTTAAGATTTCTTGGCAACAAGAACAGAAAGTATATGATTTGAGTGTTGGCACAGAATTAGGCCTAATACTTGGAATTCTGAAGAGATGTCCAAATTCATATGGCTATATTTTTAAATTTTTTGAATGCCAGGTCTGTGATTTTTAAAAATGCTGTTTCAGGCTTCTAGTGGCTGAAGCAGGTATGTTTCCTGGAATTATTCAGGAGATAATTACTGAATAGGATGGCTGATCCATCCTAGGAAATTGGCCTTAATTTACAATAGAAATAAAGGCCAATATTTTCACTTCATGTCATAGACTTGTAAATTAAACAATGAAAACAATTAAATGATAGACCACAGAATTTTCTTTAGATCTATAGAGCCTCAAACATAGTAGATACATTAGAAGGAAAAGAAATCTGCAAACTATTTTTGATACTTCTATGTGTTTATTCAGATTTGCTCTTTCTGCTTAAGTCAATTTCAGTAAATTGAATCTTTTGGGGAATTTGTTCACTTCAACTAACTTGCCTAATTTGTTGCCATAAAGTTATTTATAGTAGTCTTTATAATTCTTTTTTATATGTGTAAGGACACATTGAGGGATATTTGGGTAGTGAGATTTGAACATTGTCCTATGACCCAGAGGTGAGAGGCTTTAAAAAGGGTGCTTAGGTATTAGGAAAGGCACAGGAATTACTTAAGGGAAGAGTGGCAATCTCTTATTGCTTTAAGATTAAGTAATGATTTGGTGGCTCAGACGGTAAAGCATCTGCCCGCAATGTGAGAGACCTAGGTTTGATCCCTGGGTCAGGAAGATCCCCTGGAGCAGGAAATGGCAACCCATTCCAGTACTCTTGCCTAGAAAATTCCATGGATGGACGAGCCTGGTGGGCTACAGTCCATGGGGTCGCAGAGTTGGACACGACTGAGCGACTTCACTTTCACTTTCACTTTGGTTATTATACTATTATTCTGAGTGATTGAACAACAGCAACAAAGCTATTATTCTAAGGATTCAGTCATGAAAGTGAAAGTGTTAGTCGCTCAGTCATGTCTGACTATTCACGACCCCATATACTATAGCCCACCAGGCTCCTCTGTCCATGGGGATTCTTCAGGCAAGAATACTGGAGTGGGTTGCCATGCCCTTCTCCAGGGCATCTTCCCAACTCAGGGATCGAATCCAGATCTCCTGCATTGCAGGTGGATTCTTTACCATCTGAGTGATCAGGGAAGCCCCCTTTCAATCATGCATATACATAAATATGTAGTTAATATAATTTTTAATACAATTTATTTATGAGAGTGAAAAATCAGAAACATCTAAGTTCTATTTCCAAGAATATGGTGGATCAGGTTAATTCAACCAAACTTTCCCCTTAAAACAACTAAAGAAAAAAATACTAGGCACAAAAATAATGATATGGCTAGGACTTCAAGACAAGAGTCAAGGAGAAACAGGCCCAACTCTAGGGAGCTGACTGGGGTCTTCCTAGAAAGCCTGCTCTCAGAGACCAGCAGTGGTGTCTCTGGACACCTCCAAGGTCAGGAATGGAGGTGGATGGGGAGGAAAAAGTGTGTAAGTTGGACTTCAACAGGAAAGCTTTCATTTCTTTCTTTTAATTCATATAAGGTAAAGCCATTGTAGACTCTTCTCAGCTTCATTTTCTTCTGACTGGTTGGTCTTTCTGCTTGCCCACCTCTTCCTTCCCACTGAGGGGAAAAATGGAGATGGGAGAAAGAAGGAACAGTTATTGGCTACCTACTAAACATCACACACTACACTAGTGTTTCATGAATGTGATCTTGTTTAATCCTCGTAAGCATGCTTTAAGAAAGGTGTGATCGCCTCCATTTTACAGATTAGAAACCTGATGCCCAGAGAGAACTGACTGTTAAAGGTCATTCAGCCTGGTTTAAGGATGGCAAATATATGGGAGAGTTAGGACTTGCATGTAGGCTGTCTGACTTGGGGGCTCATGCTCACTGCGGGTGCTCACCACTACAGAGCCTGTGCTCTAGAACCTGGAAGATGCAACTACTGAGCTCATGTGCGGCAACTACTGAAGCCTGCACACCTGTGCTCTGCAACAGGCGAGACCGCTGCAATGAGAAGCCTGTGCACCAAACTGGAGAGTAGTCCCCACTCCCCGCAACTGGAGAAAAGCCCATGCAGCAGTGAAGACCCAGCACAGTCAAAAGTAATAAGTGAAATTAGAAACATTTATATAAATATATATATAGAGAGAGCAAAATGCAAGCTAAGGGTTTAGATAGAAGTATCAATGGATCTTTCAGTCCTTCAAGGGACTGCAGGCCTTTTTTCAAATTCAAATCTATTTTTTAACAATGAGGGCTCAGAGAGGAGAAGTTACTTATACAAAGTCATAAAGCTAGTAAATGGTAGTGCCAGAACAATATTTCTTTACTTTCAGTATTATGCTTTTTCCACCCTAACTTAGAGTAAAATGTGATTGGATTAATTGAGCCTTTACTCTGAAGCTATGACATCCATGTTAGGAATTATTACTGACATTTCTTAGGTTTCCTTTTGTGCTGAATGAATTAATATTGGGAGAAAAGGAAGATAGAACTCACAGAGCAAGAGAGAAGAGATGGCTCTAAAAGTGTGCTTCCCTGCTCTGTTCTCGGAGGTTTATGCCACATGAAAGAGAGGTGAGTATGCAGATCACCTAGTGGGCCTAGATCAGCCTGAAATTCACACATGCCATGCAATCCCATCATTTTTAACTTCCATTGTTAGGAGAGAAGTCACCTGTTAGTCTAATGGTTGTCTGACGGCAGATAATCAGCTTTTTAATTTTGTTTGCTTTTTAAGATTTTTCTCTCTAATGATTTGTAGTTTGAATATAGTGTGTTTGCCATGGTATTTTTGTTGTTTTCATTCTGCTTGAAGTTTTCTGGTCAACCTGGGGTCACATTAAACTGATGTTTGACTTGGGAATTTTTGCCTCACAGGTAGTGTAGATTCCAGCTCTGAATCCATATGAGTAAAACCTTGTGATGAAGAAATCTTTAGGGAGATTCCCATCCCGCTTCTTTTTTTCATACTTTAGCCTGAGTCAAGGTCAAAACACTCAAGATCTCCACTCTACCCATAGTGTGGGAAAGGTTTAAAAAAAAATTTTTTTATTTTTAAATCTAGCTCATACCATTAAGGATGGTGCTTTTTTGGAGGTCCAGGTTTTTGGTGAGAATGCTAATTCAGTATTCCACCCGTTTTTGGTTCCAGACTTTATTTCCTGTCCTGTCATGCTCATGAGGACCGTTAAAATCAGCCTCTAAACCAATAGGGACTGACAGATTTGTCTAGAGAGCATGCTGATTTCAGTACTTGCTTATGTCTCTGGACTTCTGGTTTCTCATTGTTCCTAACCGCTGGGCATTTCTTTCATTTTCACACCAGCCTAGACATGTAAATGAAGAGATGTTAAGGAAAGTTTTAGTAGCATTTTAGGTGTCTTGTGCCAGGAGTTGACTTCCAAGTCTATCATATTGCTGAAAATGGAAGTCAGTCTATTCACTCAGCAGGAGTTTGGCTATTACATTTGAATGTTATCTTGATATCACTATGCAATAACCATATTATATCATAGTGCAATAACCACATGAAACTCAGTCTATTGAAGGAGGCAGTTATTTATATACAATAAATAGATGTGCAGGATATGTGGGTCATCTATACAGGATAAATGGGAACACAAAGGCATCGGAAGTCTTCTGGCAAATGCTGACTTGAGCTGGTTTTCTTTTTTTTTTTTTTTAGGACTGTTATTATGCTTTTCCTTATACTTTATTTATTTATTGTTTATCTGTTTATTTTGTTTTTGGTTGTGCTGGGTCTTCATTGCTGGCTCATGTGCCCTGCACTGGCAGGCAGATTCTTATCCACTCTACAGGGGAGTCCCTGAGCTGGGCTTTGAAAGGAAAGGGTGGCGAGGTGAAGGAAAGAGTGGAGTGAGCTGAGTCAGTAAAGGCTGAGACCCCACAGTCAGAGCTACATGGTCACCTCAGTCTCTGAAATGGGTCCCAGTTTGTGTCAGTCCAGTCCCATATGCAAAAATCGTCACCAAGACTGGTGTCAAGGAGCTTTTTCCCTATGTTTTCCTTCAGGAATTTTATGGTATCCCATCTTAGGTTTAAGTCTTTAAATCATTTCAAGTTAACTTTTGTGAGTGGTGAGATAAGGGTCCAATTTAATGTTTCTGCATGTGGTTATTCAGTTTCCCTAAACTATTTGTTGAAGAGACTAATTTTTTTTTCCTCATTGAGTGTTTTTAGATCCCTTGTCAAATATTAGTTGACTGTATATGTGGGGTTTCCTCCTGTATTTCTTGCTTCTGGTGCCTGCTCCTATCTGGGGATTATTTGACCTTCTGGGATTTAAGCCCTGCTGAGTTCTGGCTGGTCTTCTGGGCAACTACATGTGACTACAACCTAGCTCCCTCTCTCCACTCTCTGGTAGGCATTATACCAGACACCCTTTGTAATCTTCTCTCATTTTCTTTTCTCAAATATTCTATGAGAGTGTGGATTTCAGTGGGTGAAAATTAAGTCCCAGGATGACCGTCCCATGAGTATGTGAGAGGGACCACTGTTCTCCCTGATAACGTGTGCTCAGTCGTGGCTGAGTCTTTGCCACACCATTGACTGTCTCCTCTGTCCTGTGAATTCTGGAGTGGGTTTCCATTTCCTACTCCAGAGGATCTTCCTGACCGAGGGATTGAACCCAAGTCTCTTACATCTCCTTCGTTGGCCTCAGGTCTCCTGCATTGGCAGGTGGGTTTTTTTGTTTTGTTTTGTTTTACCACTAGCACCACATGGGAAGCCCATTCTCACCAGCAGATCCCAACGATGTTTGCTTCTGGGGAGCCTTGAAGGAACAATAGGCAAGCTAAAGAAGGGGAGTGCCGTGGAGCTATAAGCTCCCTGCCCCATCACATTGGAAGTATTTCAGAAGCTGCCAGAGGGAAGGAAATTATAGCTCTAGTCTCTCTGGTGTTTCAGAGAAGAGAAAAAAATATACATGCTGATTGATGGCTCCCAGTTATATGTGTGTGATCTAGAATTTTTTACTTTTACAACTTTTTAAAAACAAAGTTTATTTATTTGTTTTTGATTTTTGACCATACCCTGCAGTATGTGGGGCCTTAGTTCCCTGACCAGGGATCAAACCCTTACCTCTTGCACTGGGAGGCAGAGTCTTAACCACTGGACTGCCAAGGAAGTCTTGATTGAGAACTCTTTTCTGAACTATGTATCTATATATTCAACTGCTTACTTTAATATCTCTACTTATAATTATTAGAGGAACTTCAAAAGAACAGTGTGTACAAAGATAAAATCATCTTCCCTTCCAGACTTGGCTTCTCCTCTGGGCCCCTGTCTTGGTGAATGCTATCCTGATTCACTCAGGTGCCTAAGCCAGGAGCCAAAACACAATTCTTGCCTTCTTCTCCCCAATAAATCTTGTAATATTCCATCTCTACGCATCTATTTCTGTCCCATTTGTCACTTCCTCAGCTCATTTCCTCCATATCACTCATCCAGTTGGTGTACCTGTCTCCTTGGTTCTGCTCTCTTCCAATCCATTTATCAAAATTAGCCAGAGTGACCACTCTAAACCCTTGGTCCTGAGAGTGTGGTCCGCCGACCAGCACCATTATTAGCATCACCCAAGAGGTCTCTAGAAATGTAGAATCCTAGGCCCCACCCCATATCTGCTGAATCAGAATTTGCATTTATAACTCCCCCCTCCCCCAGATAATAGGCAAGTACATCGGGACTTGAGAAGCGCAGCTCTAAAATAAATATCTAATGACATCTCTACCTTTTAAAAGCCCTTAAAGGCTTTCTACTGCCCTCAGGAAAATCTGCCCTCCTTAATTGAGTCCATAAGGTCTTTTAAGGTCCAGTCCCTGTGGACTTAGGTAGATTTGTCTCTTTCCTTGGTGCTGGTGGCCTCTGAGCAGCAGTCACTGGCCTCCTACACTCAGTTCTCTGACAGGCTGAGCTCTGTGTCTTTACTCCGGGATTTGCATTGCTTTTCCCTCTGCTGGGAATTTTCTTTCTCAGAAACATCTCTTTCCCAAGGAAGCCTTTGTGACTTCCCATATCTGATTTTGGTTTCCCCTCTATGTGTTCCTATGGCACTCTGGATTTCCCTTATCTTGCTAATTAATTCTTTATCAAATAATATTCAAATAATACTAAGCTTTATCAAATAATATTCATACAGTACCTGTTTGCTCTGTGCTAGGATGAAGCTTCTGAAAATATTCTCAATTCTAGATGCTATTGTCATATATCCATTTTTCCCCTACTCACCCCGAAGATTTGAAGCTTAATGTGGCTGGAAACCATGTGGATTTATTCACTTGTGATCCCGAGATTTAGCGTAACACCTGGAGCAAAGTGCCACTCAGTAAAAACCTGTAAAATAGGTGTGGAGTCCCAAGTATACTAATGATGAGTGTGGGATATTAAAGACCTATTTAGTGAATTAAGCAGGGAGGTAGCAAACTTTTACTCCCTTTGATCTAAGTGTGCTCACACAGGTCTATTCTCAGTCTTCTGGAGACTGGGTGATGGAGGCAATAGAAATGATTATTATCTCATTTTAAAGATGTAGAAACTGAGGTTCAGAGAATCTGCCAAAGGTTATACCAGTTGCGAGCACTGGAGCTGGGATTCCAACCCAAGAGTGGCTGACTCCACACTGAGAACCTTTTCCAGAGTCAGGACCTGAGTGAAGGTTAGGTTGACCACTCCTGTCCTGAATGAGTGAATGAGTGCATTCAGGCATCTACTCATCATTCTGGTAGTTATTTTAGTATATTAGCATTTCACACTCAAAAGGCCAACCATCTCTAACAGAGCAGTCCTTCCTGGTCTTTTTCATGGATAGCAAACTCCCCCAAAGAAATTTTTCTTTGGCCTCTACTATGTATAATCTGAAGTCTCTTTGCCTCTCCATAAAATGCCAGATGTAGAAGAGATTTCATTAGAAGCCAGTTGGTTCCATCTATCTTTTCATCAAGGCCCAGAGACACAGACTGACTTATCCAAGGTAACACAGCAAGCAAGTGGCAGAGCTGGGGTCCTGGGCCTTTGAGTAGTCAGCTCAGAGCTCTCTCCACTGGACTTTGCTACCTCGTATGCAGTAGGTATTCAAGAAATGCCTGCTGAGGGTCTTGTGATTGTTGCTGACTGCTGGGAGCCCTGGCAGGATATGGAATGACTCAGGCCTCTGTCAGCGGCAAGTCCCCTGTGATTTTTAGTAAGCAAAGAGAAGCTCATGTCTCGAGCTATGATTATCTGTTCAAATTCCTGCAATTAGTGTCAAAGATAATAACTTGATTGTTATTATTAAATGTAAATGGGGATAGTCCTGAGATGCCCCAATGCAGCTGTCTGTTAATTTTGAACAATGGCATCCACTGGCTGAGGCCTTGCCTCAGGACGCTATGAAAGAGAGAGTGTGTGAGAGTGTGTGTGTGTGTGTGTGTGTGTGTGTGTGTATGTGTGTGTTCGAGTGTAACACTCAGACAATCAGGACAATATGTTTTAGAATTTCCTACCTGCTGTTGTCTTTGAGATGCATAGGGCATCAGCAGCCGTGTCCATAGGCTGGGAGAGGTCTGCCTGGCAATGGGGAGGAGGAGTAAATTCAGCACAGGCACTGGAGTCAGACTGATTAGGCTTATATTCCCACCCTGACCTTTGGCAAGTTTTTAAACTTTATAGATTTGTAAAGTGGGTTTGATACTATCCACCCATTCACAGGATTACATAAGGTAACACATGGGAAGAGCTGTCCACAGTGCCTGGCACATTGCATGTAACTTAGGAATGGTTAGTGAACCGTAGACTAGTGACTGGTAAGGTCAGCTGGAAGGGGCTTGTGGGTCCTCTCTCTGTGGGCCAGTTTTGGATGCAGTTACTACTGGTTTCCAGCCACGTTCCGAGAGGTGAGCTGGCCGCAGTGTGGCATGGTGCCCCCGGGGTGGGCTCTGTTCAGATAGCTAGATGGTCAGCACGTGAAGGCCTCTTGGCCTGTGCAGAACTAGAAGCCTTCTTGTCTCTGTGGAGGGCTGTCACAGGACCCTGTTCTAGGGGTAGGGATTCTGGGCAGATGAACCAGGACAGAGGCTTAGGGTTCTTTTGGCAAAGAGTAAGACAGAGGTGAAAGTGAAAGTTAACCTTCCCAGGTGGCACTAGTGATAAACAATCTGCCCGCTAATGCAGGAGATGCAGGAGATATGGGTTTGATCCCTGGGTGAGGAAGACCCTGAAGCAGGAGATGGCAACCCCTTATAGTATTCTTGCCTGGAGAATCCCGTGGACAGAGGAGCTCGGTGGGTTACAGTCCACGGGGCCACAGAGAGCTGGACACAACTGAGCATGCACACAAGACAGAGGCAAAGCTGCCAGAACGGGGCTCAGCCGTGTGCAGGGCAGAGCCTGCGAGCAGGGCTGGGGCCAAGGTCAGAGCCGGAGTGCTGGAGTGTAAGTCTGGGCAGCATGGAGCCCCAGAATTCCTCCAGTGTGCACACCGAGCTTCTCAAGGGAGGTTCAGTGTGGTGGTTGGAGAGAAGGTGCTGGGGCCAGGCTGTCTGGGTTTGAATCCCTGTGTGATTCTGATCACTTCTCTGTGCATCACTTTCTTCACGAAATGGGAATGATGGTTATATTGCTTACCCTGTCGTCTCTTTGGAGGATTAAACGAATTCATTTATGTAAAGCGCTCAGATCAGTATTTGACCTGTGGTGGCACTCAGTGAAGATTAAAGAGTCATCTACTTGCCGACAGGCGTCCCAGGTTACCAGTAGTAGCAAATAACCCGCCTGCCAATGCAGGAGACCTGAGATGTGGGTTCAGTCCCCAGGTTGGGAAGATCCCCTGGAGAAGGAAATGGCAACCCATTCCAGTATTCTTGCCTGGAGAGGAGCCTGGTGGGTTACAATCCATGGGGTCCCAAGAGTCGGACATGAATGAGTGATTTAACAGGTATGCATACATGCCAGCACTGTTCCAGGCCCAGGGATATGGCAGGAGACCAAATAAGGTTTCTCCTCTTGAGAAGCTGATTTAGTGAATATATGTGGTGGTGGGGGGGCAGACAAATAATGAAGAAATACATAAATCCATAGCCATGCTTAAGGGACAATATGTAAGGCAGGCTAAGCAGGGCAGAAAGACTGAAGGGTAGGAACTATTTTAGATAAAGTGGTCAGGGAAAGCCTCTCTGACTAGGAGACTTGAAAGGAGGCATCAGTGATTGAGAGAGTCAAGTGGATATCAGAGGAGAGTACTTTCCAAGCTGAAGAAAGAATAACTGGGGAGGCTGGAGGTGTAAGCGCATATGGGTGTTCAGAAAACTGCCAGGAGGCTAGGAGGCTGGAGTAAAGGAGGCAAGCAGGATGGTGGGATGTGAGATTGGAGTAGTTTGGGTGAGTGCATACAGACCTAGGCTGAGCCACGGTGAGGATACCGGGTCTGAGCTGGAAGGCCAGGAAGGAAAGGCAGTTGAACAGCTGAGCTGTCAGTTTCACCAGGGTGCCCTGATAAATGATCTCTGGCTGAGGATAGGCTGGTGGGGTGGGGTTGGTGTTGTTCAGTTGCTCAGTCGAGACCGACTCTTTGTGACACCACAGACTACTGCATGCTAGGCTTCCTGATCCTCCACTATCTCCTGGAGTTTGTAAGTTCACATCCATTGAGTCAATGATGCCATCCAACCATCTCATCTGCTGTTGCCCACTTCTCCTCCTGCCCTCAATCTTTCCCAGCATCAGGGTCTTTTCCAATGGGTCAGTTCTTTGAATCAGGAGGTCAAAATATTGGCGCTTCAGCTTCAGCATCAGTGCTTCCAATGAATATTCAGGGTTGATTTCCTTTAGGATTGATTGGCTTGATCTCCTTGCAGTCCAAGGGATGGGGTGGTGGGGAGCTCTTTGAAGCTGTTGCAACAATGCAGGCCAGACAGAGTGGTGTCTTGAACTAGAGAAGGACTGGTGGGGTGCTAAGGAGTAGTCACACTCTGCACGTACTTGGAAGACAGAGAGGATGTGGATTAGGAAAGACTAGAGTCAAGGGTGGCTCTAACGCCTTTGGTGTGAGCGACTGGAAAAATGGAGTTGCTGGATTCTATCCACCAGATGTGAAGAAGACGGGGAAGGAGAAGGGTTAGAGGGAAAGACAGTCCTGCTCTGGACATGTTACACTTGAGAAGACTAGGAGACATCCAACGGAGGAGGTTAGGAAGGTGTTCAGGGGAGAGACTGGAATCGTGAAGTGGAACCTGAGTGGCGTGTATGTGGACAAGTCTCCTGGGTAGTGAGAATAAATAGAGAAGAACTGAGCCCTGGGGCTTCCCAAAGTGAAAGATCAGAAAGGATAGGGACAACCCTCAAAGGAGGCTGGGAAGGACTGGCCAGTGAGGTGGGAGGGAAACCAGGAGCGTGTGTCTGGCAGTCAGTGAGGTGCGTTTCCACGAGGGGGTGGTGGTCAAATGTATCACAGGCTGTGGAAGCCCAGTAAGGTGACACTCGAGGGTGACCATTGGCTTGGGAACACAGAGTCACTGTCGACCTTGACTGGAGCGGTGCCAGTGGAGTGATGGGGGTGAAAGCCCAATTAGGGAAAGCTCAAGAGAGGCTGGGAACAGAGGAGAGAAGGCAGTAATTACAGACACGTCCTTTGAGGGGCTTTATTAGATAGAAAACGGACAGAGGATGGGAACAGTATCTGGAAGAGCATGCAGTCAACCGAGAGGGCATTTTCTTTTATGATGGAAGATATAACAGATTCGAGTGCTGATGAGAATGATCCAGTAAAGAGAGGGACATTGGTGGCGCAGGAGAGAGAGGGCCATAGCAGGAGCCTTGACCTTGAGTAGACAACAGGGATGGATCTGTGTGCCCTGAGGAGAGGCTGGCCTCTCACCACTGCTCACACCCCCTAGGTGCTGGCTGGGCACTTCCTGGGGGCTGCGGTGGCCTAGGGAGTCCTGCTCAAGGACCAGTGCTAAATTCCTTTCATAGCTTCAGATTTCTGGTCTTAAATGTACACTAAATTTGATGACCTTATTACCAGAAACCAGACAGGGCACTCACTAATAACAGCTGCAGGAATTTCTTGGCTTCCAAATTATGCAACTGTCCATCAACAGCTCAATTAAAGCTCTCTGGCAACAGCAGTTTGTCAGCTGTGTTTGCACTGAACATGGTCAGAGAGAAACCCTCAGGAAAATCAGTGAGATACAAGTCCACCGTTGGGCTTATTTTTAGATATTCTCAGCAGCTCATGTGAGGGTGGAATCTACGGCTGCTTTACGTCAACATCGCTGAGAACTGACAATCCGCGAGGTTGGCTGTTCAAGTAACAGACAACTTCCTGCAGCTCATGGGCAAGTGTCTTATTTATTTTTATCCCAAGGCACAATTTCTTTTGTTTCAGGAATCCTGAGTGGTAGGCTGTCTATTTGCCAGACCTAATTATGGCTGGTAACCTGGCCGACTGGCTGGGCTGGCTTGAGGAACTGTCCTCAAACAGGGATTTAGGGACTGTGCTGTGGCTGAGAGGGGTTCCCAGGTGGCGCTAGTAGTAAAGAACCCACCACCAATGCAGGAGATGTAAGAGACATGGGTTCAATCCCTGGGTTGGGAAGATCCCCTGGAGGAGGGCATGGCAACCCACTCCAGTATCCTTGCCTAGGGAATCCCATGGACAGAGGAGCCTGGAGGGCTACAGTCCAGAGCATCTGACAAGGAGTTGGACATGACTGAGGTGACTTTAGCACACACGCTGTGTCTGAGAGCAACTCTCTCGTCTCTGAGGTACTGTTTTCTTCATTACTGAAAGCCTAGCTGCCCTCTTTGCTCCTTTGGCCTGTAGCCCAAATGATTGTCTTGGTTGGTGCCCCTGATCTTTCCGTCCTTGTCTCAAGGGGTCTCCACCCGGGCTGGCCTAAGCTATGTCCTCCTGTCTGGACTTGGGCTCTCTGTCCTACCTGCCTGCAGGTCTTGCCCTGTATGGCTGCTGAGTTTCTGGCTGCAGCCCCAAGCCTCTGACTGGCAGAGGAATGTGCTCCAGTCCCTACCTGAGCTCAAAGGAGACCCCCTGAGGCTGGCTGTTTGGACCAGCCTCATAACTGTACTGATACTCTGTGCTAGCTCAGGCCTATGATTGACAGTGGGGATTCGGAGACAATCACAGCTGATGGTACAGTGGGGAGACCAGCCGCACTGGGGATCACTGTCCCCTTCTCGTGGAGCTGCACGTCTTCCAGGGCTGGAGCTGGAGCTAGTGGGGTAGGCACACCAGAGCGGGAACTTCACACTGTGGGCCGTGGGGAGCCACTGACATTTTAAGAAGGCTAGCGACATCTCATGTTTGCACTTGAGATCGGCATGTCTCCCTGGCTTCTGCTGTGAGGAGCGTGGATTGGAGGGGACAGGAGGACTGGTGAGGAGGCTTGATCATCTCGGCACCTGCCTGAGAGGGAGGAGGCAGAGGGGATGAGGGGCAGATGTCAAAGAGAATAAATGTGCTCAGTTGACAGGACTCCCAGCTTGGCTTGAGAACACAATGCTGCTGAAGTAACTTGCACAAACTTGATTTCTCTCAGTCCTTGTGCAAACCCCTTACTCTCCCAAATGTAAGTGGTTATCAGTGGTGTGACTTTAAATACTACTTTCCTTCCCAGAAATATTCTTTCTTTGTAGAGACCAGAGGAGGGGGTTCTCTTTCTTTGTGGACTCCTTTGCATCAGAAATTATAATTGCAGCCTGAGGGCCATGGAGACAAAGCTGAAGAGGAAACTCATGTTCTGTTTTCAGCTTTTCTTCCTCTATTATTTGGTTTGCTTGGAGAGAGGTAGCAGAGTATAGTGTTGGAAAACACACATTTTTGAAACTGGATTGCCTGGACCTGAATCCCAGCTCCTCCATTTACTAGTGAGGCTGGACAAGTTACTGAACCTCCCCATGCCTCAATTTCCTCATCTCTAAAATAAGGATAATAGTAACCTACATCATAGTGTTGCCATGAAAATTAAGTGAAATAATACCTGTCAGGTACCTGGACTAAGGCTTGACCCCAGTAGGGTTTAATACATCTTACCTATTATTGTTGGTGAGTTGGAACGTTTGAGGACCAGAGAGCAAGGATGAAATGCTTCTCAATGGCAAAACAACTACAAAAAGATTCATCAAAATTGTTCTTCCCAGCTGATGGAGCCCATAGACTATTTAAAAATAGCTAATAGAAAGCACATGTTAATCTAAGGCGAGTATCATAGGCAAACTGAACCTGAATGCACTGTGGTTACAATAGTGACATGAACAAAGTGCTTGGAAAGCAGGGAGGCATCAACGCTGCATGTGATGGGAAGGGTGGGAGCAGGGAAGGAGGTAACCAGGCCCCTGAACTCCTTCCCAGAGACTCAGCCTTGCACACTGTGACTCTTTGGACCACCCCAGGGGCAGTTTCCACTTTGCTCAGCTGTTGAATATCCTGGGGTCACTGTCTCATTCTTTTCATTTCATTTCTAGATTCATCGGTGGGCAGAAAGGTAGTGAAGAAGATGGTTGCAGTAGGAACAACAGTGATTCTTACCTGGGCCCATGAAAGGAGTCCCCAAGCAGGGGAATGGCTGCAGGAGGACTTTTGAAAAGGGGACATCATCTGTCTTTATGTTTGTACAGAGGGCCATGTGCTTAGGTGCGCGCTCAGTCGCTTCAGTCATGTCCTGACTCTTTGCAGCCCTGTGGACTGTAGCCCGCCAGGCTCCTCTGTCCATGGAATTTTCCAGGCAAGAGTAGTGGAGTGGGTTGCCATTTCCTACTCCAGGGGATCTTCCTGACCCAGGGATCGAACCTGCATCTCCTGTGTCTCCTGCATTGCAGGCGGATTCTTTTCCCACAGGGCAACCTGGGAAGCACTCAGAGCTCTCTGTCATCCTCCCTCACTCAGGGGGCCCTTATGTCTGCTTTTAACAGCTCCTGGTCCTCAAGGTTTTATTTCACTCAGCAAGCATTTATCTCCTAATGTCATCAAGGGAAGGCCATTGTAATTAACAGAAGCCAGAAGTTTTCCTTTCTTTGCCATCCCAGTGCTTTGGAAACCCTAAATTTTCCAAGGAGACCTTATGGGGTCTTTGCCAGTTGACCCGTGTCTTGGCTGTGAATACCTCTGATTTCCTGTAGTTCTAAAGTGTGAGGGTTGGCTAGAGCCTAGGTGAGCATCGGCTCCACCATTCCATCCCTGTGGCCAGATAAACCAGAAGCTGCAAAGATATATAAGGTCCCCATTTCCGGAGAGTTCATGGTCTCCCTGGGATGCAAAGAATAAAGAAATTACTGTATGTAAATACAGCACATTCGGTGATATCTTTTCAATAGGGACAAACTGCTAAGGGAACTCAGATGAGGGAGAATTCGTTCACCCAGGTGTGGAGAGGCCGGGAGAGCCAAGACAGATCATGCTGTTTATGATGGAACTTGCTAGGTGTTGAAAAATGGTGAGGAGTTGACTGGATTTGGTGGAGAAGCAGAAGCAGGGGACGAGAAAGGGTGGGGTGGACTCCCCTAGTAGGAAAGGGAAGAGAATTGTGACATCCGAGAAGCGAGTGCCCTGATGCCTTCTCTTTGTTTCTGTAGAAATCCTTTCACCTGCGAGGTGCTGCAGTGCCTGTTTCCAGCCTGACTGCCCCTCCTGGCTGGGGCTGTGTGCTGTTTATATTAAATCTGTGGTGAGGAATAGGGAGGCTTGACTGGCTTCAAGACTGAGATGACCCCAGCAATCTTGCCTTACTTAGCCTCTTTTTTTTTTCTTCTTTTTAACTTGTTTAAAACTTATTTATTTACCCAAGTTGGCTTTTGTTGGTCTTGATTCCCTTTGAAAGAAAGGTGGATGAGGTTAAGCCTTCCCCAGGATGACATGGGATGGAACCTACAAAAATTGCTTGTTTTATCTGTTCAAGTTCAAGTGCAACTGGGCGAGATGTACTTTCATACAGACTCTGGCAACCTTGAGTGGGTGGCACCTGGTGACCCCCTGACCTTGAGGGCCCATTCCTGCCCAGCCAAAAAAATTCTAGACTCTTTACTTGATCAAAAATTCAGAGCTTCCCTTTTAACTGCAAGTGGAAATGGCAACCCACTCCAGTACTGTTGCCTGGAGGATCCGATGGACGGAGGAGCCTGATAGGCTACAGTCCATGGGGTAGCANAGGGATTGGGGGCAGGAGGAGAAGGGGACGACCAAGGATGAGATGGCTGGATGGCATCATGGACTCAATAGACCTGAGTCTAAATGAACTCCGGGAGTTGGTGATGGACAAGGAGGCCTAGCGTGCTGTGATTCATGGGGTTGCAAAGAGTCAGACATGACTGAGCGACTGAACTGAATTGAAATGAACTGAACTGAACTGAACTGAATGCTCACCAGCAAACAATATCTTCTGTAATGGGTTTATGGGGAGAAATAAAGATTTGTGACCTCATTGCTCTAACCTGCTCCTCCCTTTTAAAATATTGATACTTGTTCTGTAGCCACTTATAACCCTCTGTTGTGCCTAACTGGAGGCGCTTGATCCCACTGCTAGCTTCTGCCTACGATAAATATTTAATCACTGACCGGGGAGCTCCTTTTTGAGAACGTACATTGGTCTATTACTCTTGCAAACAGAATAAAGGGCATGGTTACCTGGAAGGTGTCTTCACTCCCTACTCCAGGGTTGAGAAAGGTCCATCCAATTACCTCTGCTGAGAAGCAGCAGTCTCCTTCTCACTGACTGTCTGACATTTAGACGTTTCTCTCCTCACCTCTTCCCGTCGGTGTGAAAAGGACCGTTTTGAATACAAAACGCAAGTCCACTTTGCTAGCGTGTTTCCTCCTCATCACAGTTAGGCCATGGATAATGCAGTGTGTCACTTTAACTGTGTCATTTTTCTCTCCAATTAAAAATAATGGATGCTCTTGGCCTGTCACACTGTACAATATTCCTGTAGGGAGGAAATTAGTTGGTATCTCCACAGAGCCATTGTCCACTAATTTGAAGTTCAAGGTCTGACTGCGATCCATCTCNGAAGAATTGATGCTTTTGAACTGTGGTGTTGGAGAAGACTCTTGAGAGTCCCTTGGACTGCAAGGAGATCCAACCAGTCCATTCTGAAGGAGATCAACCCTGGGATTTCTTTGGAAGGAATGATGCTAAAGCTGAAACTCCAGTACTTTGGCCACCTCATGCGAAGAGTTGACTCATTGGAAAAGACTCTGATGCTGGGAGGGATTGGGGGCAGGAGGAGAAGGGGACGACCAAGGATGAGATGGCTGGATGGCATCACGGATTCGATGGATGTGAGTCTGAGTGAACTCCGAGAGATGGTGATGGACAGGGAGGCCTGGCGTGCTGCAATTCATGGGGTCGCAAAGAGTCGGACACAACTGAGCGACTGAACTGAACTGAACTGATCGGGGTAGGAACACAAAGTAAGGACCGTATTATTGTTCACAGAGTAAAGAAACTTAACTTACTTGCATGCAGAATGTTCTTTTTTAAAAAAGATTTTTAAAGTAATTTTTTTTGTTAAAAGGGAAATATTTTTAAAAATTGAAGTATAGTTAATTTACAGCATTGTGTTAGTTTTAAGTGTACAGCAAAATGATTCAGTTATACATATATATATATATATATGCACATATGTATTCTGTTCAGATTATTATTTTCCATTATAGGCTATTACAAGATATTGAGGACAGTTCCCCATGCTGTACAACAGACCTCATAGAATATTCTAAGTAGAACTTTTTTGCATCTACTTTAATGAATAGAGGAGACAGGGCATCCCTTAATAAATGTTATAAAGGCCAGTTTTGAAAATCCTCTGCTCAAAATGTTCTTAGAAAATTGTTCTCCAGAGAGTACAGAAGTTAACTTGAGCCCACACATCTCTGGGCGAATTGCATTTCGGGTCTCTTCTCTGGCACTTGTGGTCCTGGCCTTCCCCCAGCCTCCTCACTCATCTGTGTCATCTGCGTCTTTATGGATCAAGCACATTTGTTCTGTGGGTGCCATGGTCTGCCTCACTGTCCAGAGTTCCTTAAGAGCAGGGACATGAATGTCCAGCCACAACCCAGGGCCTAGAGCATCGTGGGGTTCAATAGAGATGAACTAAACTGAATTGAATAACATTTGGTCCAGTTTGAAATTTCTGCCGTATCTAGAGAACTCCCAAAACCACAGATTATCCTGAGGGCTACCTCTGTGGAGGGACTCAGAAAGGGTCCTTGACATTTGATAGTGAATTTGAAGTAATTCCGCAGCTGAGCCGGTTCATTGTTTTTTTAATGGTATGATGCCCCCTGGTGGTCCTTTGTTAGAACAGCTTCTTCCAGGAGCTGTCATTCACAGCTTGCGTTGTGTGGGAGAAAAGAATGTAGGATCCTTCTTTGTCATACATTTAAGCTGCAACTGGCAGCTCTCGTCATTTATTGTTCTTTAATATAGGAGTGGCCAGTATGAGTGAGCCCACCTGCATATGCCAGAGCCATTGGGTGGTGAAATATTGTGGCTCTGTAATAGCTTCAGGGTCACTGGTTTAAGATACATCCTTTGCTGGCCTGCTAAGGAGTCCTGAGACCCTAGATAAGAAAATGAAGCTGGACCTATTGTCTCTAGAATATCACTGTTAAGCTGCACACTGACATTTTGGGTTAAGCAGAAAAGTTTTAACATGGGTTAAGAGTAGGGTAGCACTTGTTGTTTAGTCAATAAATCATGTCTGTTTTGCAACCCCAAGGATTGTATGTAGCCTGCCAGGCTCCTCTGTCCACGGGACTTCCCAGGTAAGAATACTGGAGTGTGTTGCCGTTTCCTATTCCAGGGGATCTTCCCGACCCACGGATCCAACCCGCATCTCCTGCATTAGCAGGCAGATTCTTTATCACTGAGCCATTGAGAAGCCCCAAAGTAACATGGAACATCTATCATGTGCCAGGTATTGCTGTAGGCCCTTTCATATGCCTTCTCATTTTAAGCTATAGCAGTCACCCATTCTGATGTTAATGGGATAAAATTGATTTCCGACCCAGCCCCATTTCTCCCATAAAGTCGCGTGTGCTGTGCTGTGCTTAGTCACTCAGTCGTGTCTGACTGTGACCCCATGGACTGCATGTAGCCCACCAGGCTCTTCTGTCCATGGGGATTCTCCAGGCAAGAATACTGGAGTGGGCTGCCATGCCCTCCCCCAAGGGATCTTCTCAACCCAGGGATTGAACCCAGGTCTTCCGCATTTCAGGCAGATTCTTTAGCATCTGGGCTATCAGGGAAACCCAAGAGTTCTGGAGTGTGTAGTCCAACCCTTCTCCAGGGGATCTTCCCGCACCAGGAATCGAGTCCGGATCTCTTGCTTTGCAGGCAGATTCTTTCCCAGCTGAGCTACCACTGGTTTTCCACAGCATCCCAATGGCTCAGGCAGTAAAGAATCTGCCAGCAATTCAGGAGACAGGAGACAAGGGTTTGATCCCTGGGTCGGGAAGATCCTCTGGAGAAGGAAATGGCTACCAACTCGAATATTCTTGCCTGGGAAATCCCATGGACAGAGGAGCCTGGCGGGCTACATACAGTCCATGGGGTCACAAAGAGTCAGACATGACTAAGCGACTAAGCGTGCACTCATGCAAACTCAGTTGCCACACTTAACAGTCTACTCTCATGAGCAGAGCGGCTCAGAAGCCCTGATGAGATGTAACTGTCTTAAGGTCGGACAAAGTTAAGGATGCATCTTCTGTGTGGGCAAGAGTATATTTTTCTCTTGTTTAATGAATTACTATACACATAGCTATTGAACACAAGATACATTTATTATCTACCAGTTTCAGAGGGTTGGGAGGTTAGTATAGATTAGCTGTGTCCTCTGCTGAGGCTCTTCTTGGGCTGCAGTTAGGGTGCTGGCTGGACTGCATTCTCATTTGGAGAAGAATCTCTTCTAAGTTCCTCCAGGCTATCAGCTGAATTCATTTCCTTCCCCGGTTCAATTCCTGGGTCGGGAAGATCCACTGGAGAAGGGATAGGCTACCCATGCCAGTATTCTGGCCTGGAGAATTCCATGGACTGGTCACAAAGAGTCGGACATGACTGAGTGACTTTCACTCACTTCCTTACAGCCCTATAGCTGAGGGCTCCAACTTTTTACTGACTTTCAGCTGCAGGCTGCCTTCAGATCTTAGAAGCCACCCACAACTCCCTGCCATGTGGGTTTCCTTAACATGGGGGCTTACTTCATTAAGCCAGCAAGGGGAATTTCTGACCTCAGGGAGAGCTCTCACCTGATTAAGTCAGTCCCACCCTCGATGATCTCCCTTTTGATGACCTAAAAATCAACTGATTTGAAACCTTAATTATATCTGCAAAATTTCTTTTTCTTTGCCATATTCTGTTGTTGTTGTTCAGTTGCTAAGTCATGTCTGACTCTGCGACCCCATGGACGGCAGCATGCCAGGCTCCTCTGTCCTCTGTTATCTCCCAGAGTTTGCTCAAATTCATGTCCATTGAGTTAGTGATGCAGTCCAATCATCATCTCATCCTCTGTCATCCCCTTCTTTTCTTGCCCTCAATCTTTCCCAGCATCAATGAGTCAGTTCTTTGCATCAGGTGGGCAAATTATTGGAGCTTCTGCATCAGTCCTACAAGTGAACATTCAGGGTTGATTTCCTTTAGGATTGACTGGTTTGATTTCCTTGTGATCTAAAGGGACTCTCAAGAGTCTTCTCCAGCATCACAATTCGAAAGCATCAATTCTTCGGTGTTCAGCCTTCTTTATGGTCCAAATCTTACATCCCTACATGACTACTGGAAAAACCATAGCTTTGACTATATGGACCTTTGTCAGCAAAATGATGTCTCTGCTTTCGAATACGCTGTCTAGGTTTGTCATGGCCTTTCTTCTAAGGAGCAAGTGTCTCTTAATTTCAAGGCTGCATATTCTATTGGCTAGATGCAAATCACAGATCCTGCCCACTCTGATGGGAAAGCGATTATACAGGGAATGACCACGGTGGGTAGGGATTCATGGGGGCCATCTTAGGATTCTGTCTAGCACAATAAAATTGTTCTTGATTCTTTCTTATTCCAGAATCACAGAAAATGCAGGTTCCATAAAGACAGACTGGCCAATAGAGTTCTATTCTTACAATTCAATAATAAGGACAAACAACTCAATTTTAAAACGAATGGGCAAAAGAGTTAAACATATACTTCACCAAAGAAAACATACGGATAGCAAGCAAAGACATAAAAAGATGTTCAGTATTATTGGTCACTGTGAAAATGCAAATCAAAACCATGTTTGATTCCTTAAGAAAATTCAGTACCATGTACTACCCAGGTATTGGCAGTACTGTCCCATCTCTAGGCAGATGGTGGTGGGGGTGGAGGGGGATCTTCAGTTGCCCAGGTGTTCTCAGCCTTGGGACTAATCCTGTTTCCTTGGCTTTGGACTGAGGGGTCCCTACACTGTGCAGCTACGTCTGCGGGTCTGGCCAGTCTGCCTTATGAGATGTGTGGGTCAGCTGTGGGAAATAGGAGCAAGGACTTCAGATTCTTTTTGTAAGCAACGTTATTGAGATACAATTTGAATACCTTAAAATTTACCCATCATCAGTGTACAGTCCAGTGAGTCTTAGTCTTTAAATACATTTAAACCTTCTCCACAATCCCATTTTAGAGTTCTTCCATTACCCTGAACGTTCCCTTGGGCCTTTCACGCTCAATCTCTGCTCTCATCCTCCAGCGCCAGATAAACACAGATCTGCTGTCTGAATCTATAGTTTTACCGTTTTATTCCCTAGAATTATTCTCTAAATAGAATCGTGTAATCTGTGGTCTTTGGTGTCTGCTTGTTTTATCAAGCAGAATGGTTGTGAGGTTCATGCCTGCTGTTGCATAGGTCATTACTTCATTCCTCTTTATTACAGCTTCTTTATTTGTACCGCTAGTGCAAAATGCAAATACCTGGCCCTTTGTTCAAAAAGCAGGGAAAGGGGCCATCAGCAGTATTAAAGCTTAAAGCTTTTCCTTTTTACATTTCTACTAGCAATGTCTGAGGGTTTCTTCATATCCTCCCAACACTTATTATCTGTCTTTTTGATTATAGCCTTTCTGCTGGAGGATTTGTGATGGTTTCTCATNGGAAACAGGATTAGTCCCAAGGCTGAGAACACCTGGGCAACTGAAGATCCCCCTCCACCCCCACCACCATCTGCCTAGAGATGGGACAGTACTGCCAATACCTGGGTAGTACATGGTACTGAATTTTCTTAAGGAATCAAACATGGTTTTGATTTGCATTTTCACAGTGACCAATAATACTGAACATCTTTTTATGTCTTTGCTTGCTATCCGTATGTTTTCTTTGGTGAAGTATATGTTTAACTCTTTTGCCCATTCGTTTTAAAATTGAGTTGTTTGTCCTTATTATTGAATTGTAAGACTTAAAAAAAAATGTTCTGGATACAAGTTGATCTAGTTATATAATTTGTAAATATTTTCTCCTGGATGGTGACTTATCTTTTCATTTTTTAATACTGTCTTTTGAATAGCAAACATTTTTAATTTTAATGAAGCCCATTGAATCAAAAACTCATTGGTTTTGTGGTCCATACTTTTTGTGACATCTGACTCTCTTTAGGGGAGAAATTGGGGTCGTGGTAAAAGGCAATCACCAATTTTTTACTTGTTTTGGGGGAATTGAAGGACCGGTTAATCGTGATTGTATTACAGGCATATAAAGAGAAAATGAACGTGGTTTTTAGATGAATAGAACTTTGCAGCCTTTCCCTGGCCTCCTCCTCATTGCAGACATGCAGTGCAACATGCCTGGTGGAGAGGGGCTTAGAGATGATGGAGAAGGTCATAGCCTGAAAGTGTCACTCTCCTCATGGAGAGAGAAAACATCACAACAAAATTTTAACGATCATGGAATCCTCTGACCCTGTATGAGGTTTTCCCCTAGAAGATCTGACCTTGTGATTATGCTAGAAGGGGAATGGTTTGAGGCTGAAGCTCTAGTTCCACCCCCCCCCCCCAAATCTAAGCACCACTTGAAATTAATGATTAGTGGCCATCTCAGTTTTAGCTAAAACTGCAGACGTGATAATAGGTGTGAAGCTGATAGTATAAATGGTAAAAAGATATCTTACTACTCAGGAAAATTTTGTATTATTAATATCTTTCAGTTAGTTAAAAGATATTTACTTAACATCCATTATATGTCAGTCTCTGTTCTAGGCACCATGGATACTTAAAAGGGGCAAAGCAAACAAAAATCCTTGCTCTTGTGGTGCTTACATTCCGGGAAGAGGAGACAGACAATACATAAAAAGTGAAGAAAATAACACCGTAAGATAGAAGTGACAGATGTCATGGGAAAAAATAGCAGGGGTTGGGGGTGAAGGATACTGAAGATGTTTCATATCACAGAGGGTGATCAGGGGAGAACTCAGTGAAGGAGGGCTATTTGAGATAAGGAAGTAATATCCGGGGAAAGAGCGAAAAATGAAGAGCCTCCAGCTAGTGCTCAAGTTTTGAGACGATGGTTGGCCCAGGATATTCAAGGACTGATGCGGAGGTCAGGGCAGGAAGAACAGGGAAGAGTGAGCAGGAGACAACCAGACAGGAAATGGGGCTGGATGCTATCGGCCTCAAAACCCAGAAAGACTTGAGCTCGCACAGAGAGTGAGCTAGAACACGTTTTGTGCAACTATAACAGCCAAGTTTCTGTTCTATTCAGGTGTTTAACAGTTACATTTTCCTCCAATGATTCCCGGAACAATGCAAGTAATTCAGTGTGTGATTGAATAGTAGTTAACTTTTAAAAATGGCAAATGATGCTGTGTGGATAATAAAAGATAACAAATGGATCTAAAATGTTACTACAGCTGCCAAAAAGATGAAAATACTGATCTATGTACAATTGAATACAATTTGAATATAAAAATGCATCTATTTTTTTGAAATAGATTTTAAATGGATTAATTAAAAATAGAGACTGGGAAATGACAAAGATAATTTTTTACGAAGCAGGCTATAAATTGAGAACTACAATGTTACAGTGAAGGTGTAGATTTAAAAAGTGACTCACCAGACTATGCAATTATTAGGTACAAGTCAGATGCACACTTCCCTGGCGGAGGGCATGGCAACCCACTCCAGTGTTATTGCCTGGAGAATCCCATGGGCAGAAGAGCCTGGTGAGTTACAGTCCATGAGGTTGCAAGGGTCAGACACAACTAAAGTGACTTAGCATGCACATTTAAAGATATTTTTACATATACCTGGGTAACATGGAATAATATGGACAGTGATTCAATTAGAGTATCTTCGTGTGCACTGGAGGCGCGTGAACACACTAACTCCATTGGGAATGGGCTAGGCCGGCGCTGGTGGTTTGTGAACCCAGCTCACCATCTATGAGGAAGTAAGTCTTGCAGCCTTCTGTGCAAGTCGAAGGGCAATGTGACTCAGAAAAAGGTGTGGGCTGTGTAGCTTAAAACTCAAACCAATATCAATCATTTAAACCAGAAGGTTCTTGAGGCTGAAACCGGACTTTTAAATGTAAAAAAAGTATCCTGCCTCCGAGGGACTGGAGTAGGCCCGGAAGTCAGTCTAATGTTAAGTGAAATCACTCAGTCGTGTCTGACTTTTTGCGACCCCATAGACTGTAGCCTACCAGCCTCCTCTGTCCATGGGATTCTCCAGGCAAGAGTACTGGAGTGGGTTGCCATTTCCTTCTCCAGGGGATCTTCCCGACCCAGGGGTCAAACCCTGGTCTGCTACATTCCAGGCAGGCACTTTAATCTCTGAGCCATCAGGGAAGTCAAGTCTAATGTTAATTTTCTGCCTTTCCTTGCCTTCATTTTTGCACAGCTTTGTTGGAAACCCATTGTTGGCGCCCTCTGGTGGCAGGTTCAAGCTTTGAAGCAGAGACTGGCAACACAATACAGTTAAGGTGGCCTAACAGTGCTTACTTGATGAGAAGTGCCTGTACCAACTCATTGCTTGTAAAACTTAGTGTTTCCCTTTGTTAGTGATGCATATTCCAGAGTTACTTGAATGCTAAGTTGGGCTTACAAATAAGCATGTGTAACATTTCTGCATGATAATAACATAGTTTCAGAGTTCTTACTATTGTTAAGTGCTTCATGTTTGTTAATTCATTTCAGCCGCATAACAATTGTATGAGGTACTATTATATTCCCATTTTACAGAAGGGGAAACTGAGGCATAAAGAGGTCTCATCCGTAGAGGGTCACATAACTAGCGAATGGGAGAGCTGGGATTTAAACTCAGAAAGTCTTGTTACAGATTCTGTGCTCTGAACCTTTGTACCCTCCCACGGCTCATGCGGTGAGGTACACAGTTGGTTTTGTATAATGCCTGGTTCTCTGGTGCCATCTTTCATTCTTCAAATACTTTGCTTTTTTAAAGCAAATCAAGGAGAAGTACTTAGATATATTTGTATGCGCACACACATAATATATATATTGACATGAAGTGAAGTGAAAGTTGCGCAGTCACATTCGACTCTCTGTGACCCCATGGACTATGCAGTCCATGGAATTCTCCAGGCCAGAATACTGGAGTGGGTAGCCTTTCCCTTTTCCAGGGGATCGTCCCAACCCAGGGATCGAAGCCAGGTCTCCCGCATTGCAGGCGGATTCTTTACTAACTGAGTCACAAGCCCAATACATATACATTAAGTTACAGATATCATTTAAAGACAGCCATATAAAAAAGAATAACTATAAATATGAAGGAAGATAAATACATGGCTTTGAACTTTAAAAGTATTTGAAATTTTTTTTTTTGTGGTGATATATATATTCTTATAACACTTGCTATCATTTATGAATTCAAGTCGTTCTTCAAATTGGGATTGAAATATAGTTTGCAAGTCTTAATCTCTGTTAGTCTAAGTTTCTTGAGAGTAGAATTAGGATATGATTTCTCTTTGAGTACCAGTAGTGAGGACTCCATCAATACTTACTGTTATGATGAGCAATGGAATGGATGAGTGGGTACATGAGCTAAACTTTATTCAAAGTATGGCATAGTCATCATATTGATAGCAAGGGCTCATAGGCTGTTGATGAATTCATCACTTTCCTTGCTGTTTTGTACTAACTCAACCTACAGCAACCATAGGAGGTAGGTACTAACTACTATTGCTCATCATTCCATAGGTAAGGAAACTGAAGTACAAAGGTTAAATAAACTGTCCAAGCTGATAAGTAGCAAACCTGAGATTCAAACCAGGGAGTTTGGCTCTGGAATCCATGAGCCCAGCCGCCATCTGCATGGCTTGAGCTGGCCTTGGCTGTGATGTGTGTGTTTAAAGAGCTGCAGGGGTGCACACTGAGGGCCTTTATTTGGGGCTTAATGCTTATAATGGAAAAAGTATTAGGCATGGATGCCTTTCAGCTCTGGGAAACTCAGACTTCACATGCTTCCCCTGACTCCACAGCTAAATTCACTGTGCCCTTCCCCAGTCCCTAAACTCACTCCTGTTTTCTGCTCCCTGTCTTAGCAAGGGGGAACAACAGTCTCTTGTCTGGGCTTCCTTTCTTCAGGGTGGTTCCTGTCCCATCCATCCTCCACATAGTACCCTAGAGTGATTTTTAAAAATTTCTTTTTAGTAGTCTTAGGTTCACAGCAAAATAGAACCTAAAGTACAGAGAGTTCCCCTTGCTCTCCCACACAGCCAGCCTCCTACACTCTCAACATTCAGCCCCATAGGAGTGCATTTGTTACAGCTGATGAACCTGTGTTGACACATTATTGCCGAAGTCCATAGTTTCCCCGTAGGGTCCACTCTTGTCGTACATTCTATGGGTTTGGACAAATCTGTAATGACATGCGTTCACCATCACAGCAGCACACAAAGTAGTTTCACTGCCTGAAATAGCCCCTGTGCTCTGCCTGTTCATGCCTTTTTCTCCTCTAACCCATGGTAACTACTGATCTTTTCTTTTTACTCTCTCCATAGTTTTGCCTTTTCCAGAATGTCAGTACAGTTGGAATCATTCAGTATGTAGCTTTTTCAGATTGGTTTCTTTCATTTAGAAATATGCCTTTAATTTTCCTCCATGTCTTTTCATGGCTTGACTGCTCGTTTCTTTTTAGCACGGAATAATACTTCATTGGACTGGTAGCTCAGTTCATAAAGAATCCGCCTGCAATGCAGGAGACCCACGTCTAGTCCCAGGGTTGGGAAGATCTCCTGGAGATGGGAATAGTAGCCCAGTCCAGTATTCTCGCCTGGAGAATTCTACGGACAGAGGATGGGCTACAGCCCACGGGGCTGCCAAGAGTCGGACACAACTTAGCAATTAAACCACCAACACCAACACTTCATTATCTGATGTATCATAGTTTATTTATCAGAGTGATCTTTCAAAAACACAAATCTGATTGCAGTTCTCTCTACTTAAAATCCTCTAATAGCTTCCCTGTGGATGAAAAATAGACTCATTAGCATGTGATCCAAAGTCTTCATAGAAAGAGCCTTGCATTCTTCTCCATTACCTTCCCCACGGTACTTGGCTCTCCATTCTTAATGAACTTTTTTCTGTTCCTCAAACTGACATATTCTCACTTACGCCAGGGCCTTTGCACTTGCTTCACCTCCTGCCCTTACTCTAGCTCACGGTTGTCTTCCTATTTTGTTGTTCAGGGTGACTTCAGCATCCTTGTAGGTAGTCCATTCAATATTTAGAAATGGAACTTTTATGGTTATATTTTTAATGTCCGTTATACAAATGTCCCACACTTTAGTTAATATCCTGGTATTCAGGTAAAGTAAGTTCATTTGCTAATCACAAATGTGGTCAAAATGTTAGTGGAATTATGTTGAAAAAAATATAGGTCAGGAAAAAAAAAATTAAAGACATAATATACATTTAGTTAACCCTAAATTAAGGATTTGTATTTAGATGGTTGCAGTTGAAGTTATTTTTTTCTTAGTAACTATTTATTGTCACTGGAGGTAGTTTAGTTTTACTGAAATACGTGTGATTAAATTATGAAATTAGAATAAATTTACTTTTATGATTTTTCTTTTGGGCCTTCTTTTCATTGAATCATTAACTGGTGGTTCAATTTATTTTTAGTGTTAGTGTGTGTACCTGAAATGGTGTCTGTTTCATGACTTCAAATTTAAGCTTCCAATGCTCTTCTCTGTATGTGTCTGCTTTTCTTTCTGAAATGACAGGGTTGGTATATCTTTAAACATTTTCTGAAAATGTCTATAAAGCAGGTTCAAAAGACCTGAACTTTTGTTCTCACTCAACTATGGAAAAAAATAGAGACTATTAATGTGTTTACTTTAAAATGAGTAGAATTGCCAGATAAACTATCTGCTACGTTACTGCAGCTGTCTAGCATTTGTTAAGGGCTTAATACATGGCAGGCACTTCCCTGTAAATTATTTTATTTAATTCTTGCTCCAGTCTCACAATTTATGTAGAATTTCCTCCATTTTATATGAGCTGAAACGGAGTCTAAGAGGTTGAATCACTTGGCCAGGGGCACATAGATAAATTGTGGGCCCCAGAGGATGTGTTTTTTTTTTTTTTTTTCATTTCATAGCACAGTTTTCTGATGACCAGGCCAGCTTCTCAAATCATTTTTGGATTTCTTTAATGAGCATTCAGTGGCAAGGAGCACGCACACTTAGAGCAGGTGTGATGATAAAATAATCAGACTCATTTTGTGGGTGGTTATGGGAATCATTCTCATTGTTTTATAGTCACAAACTACATTGTGTAAGTATATATCCTTGTGGGTAGATGGGTGTGTACACATATACGTGTACAAAAGCCTGCCTTGGAAAGAATGCAACAATGCCTTTGTAAACTTCCAAAATACAACCAAATCATATAGACAAAGCCTAAGTTGGCAGCCAAATGCTGTGATAACAGTACCTCAAGGCTCAGAAAATAAACGTTTTAAAGAGGTTTTACAATCGATTAATGTTATTTTTTCATCCTCATTCTTTTAAGTTGGTGCTTGGCACTGATCGGCTATGATCTTGGTTATCCTTGACTATGCTTTTGGTTATTTATTGTAATGTATTGCCTCTGCCTGCCATAGGCAAACCCTCTCCCAAAAGATGTTTTTAGAGTACATTTTATTGATGTATAGCATAAGTAAGTTTCAATGTAGACACATCACAAGGCATAGGTTAATAGTTTTTAATGAAATGGACTTGCCCATGTAGCAGACACCCAAATTAAGAAAAAGAACTTTACCAGCATCAGAGAAACATCCTCATATCCGGTCTTAATCACATCACCCCCTCTTCAAAGGCTTCTACTCTCCTGACTTTTATCACCAGTTTTGCCAGTTTTTGAACCTCATGTAAGTTGAACCACAAAAATTTTGCATTTTTTTTCACTTTTCAATGTTATTTTGTGAGATTCATCCATGCTGTTACATGCAGTGTTGGTTAGCCACTTTGATTTCTACACAGCATTCTTTTATCTGAATGTTACAATTAATCCATTCCTTGTGGATGGACACTTGAATTTTCCCCAGTTTTTGACTGTTATGAATAGTGTCCCTCAAAACATCCTCATATGTATCTTCTGACACAAATGCATATATATATATATCATTGGATAAATGCATAGGAATGGATTGCTGGGTTATGAGGTGTATATATATTCAGCTTTAGTAGATGCTGTCAAACACTTTTTCCAAAGTAGTTGTGTCAATTTAAATTTCCATTCATAATATAGAAGAGAGTTTGCTGCTCTGGATCTTTGCCAGCAACTGGTATCATTAGCTTTTTTCATCTTAGCTGTTTGGTGGGTAGGTTCATCATGGTTTTATTCTGTGTTTCTCTAATAACTAATGCAGTTGAACACCTTTTCATGTGTTTATTGGCAACTTGGATATCCTTTTATTGTGAAAGGCCTGTTCACATCTCTTGCCCATTTTCTATTGTGTCTTCTATGTTTTTCTTACTGATTGTAGGAATGTCTTATGTTTATCTCCCAAATGACGTACTGGCTGGAGGTAGTATAGAAATCCTGGGATCCTGGAAGGGAAAGAACAGAAAGGAGGTTGGGTCACCTGGGTAAAACCTCACTTGCTTCTCCTTTCAGCCCCAACATCAGAAAGGTATTTTAGGTAGCAATGCCTTTAGTTCCTGGTGGCTCGGTGTTTCTCCAAGAGATAGTTGGCCCCATGTCTTGCCTATTAATGTGCATTTTGAAGCCCCATCACCTAGAAATCTTACAGTATTATAAACATACAGTTTCAGATGCTCTTATCCAGTCCCAAACTTGGGTGTCATCTCCATTTCCTCACCTTTCCTCCCAGCCCTCACCTCTCCAGTCCCACCACGTCCTGGCAATTCTGTGTCCAAAATATGCGTCCAGGGACCTCCCTGGGGATCCAGTGATTAGGACTCTACACTGCCACTGCAGGGGCCACGGATTTAATCCCTGGTCTGGGAACTAAGCTCCCACTGCACGTTGCATTTTGTTTCACTTTTCATTGTTATTTTGTGAGATTCATCCATGTGAGTGTCTGTTTATCCACTTTCATTTCTGCACAGCCTTCTTTTATCTGAATATGTGGTCAAAAAAGAAAAAAATGCATCTAATAGGATCACTTTACTCTACTTCTACCACCAGTACCTGGTTCAAGGCATATCACTCTTCCCCAAGGTCAATGAAATGGCTTCCAAATGGGCCTCCAACTGCCTCAATGAACTGTTTAAAACACACGTTGACCCCTCCTTGAAGTTCTTTATTCTCATGTTGTTATTCTCCATACCTGCTTTTCTTGGACTCATAGCACCATCACAGTTGGTAATTACATGTTTCTTTCTGCCTTTGTTCTCGTGCCTGTCTTCTCCCCTGACCTGTCAGTTCCATGAAGGGATCAGGCCTGCTCCGTGCACTAGAGCAGCTCAACAGTTGGTGCATTTGAACACGAGGGGGTGAATGAATACCCCATGTCAGATCTGAACCAAGTCCCTGCTGTCCCTCTCAGGGGTTCATCCAGCCTCTTCTGGGTATTTCACAGATGAGGCTCTCGCTAAACCTGAGGTCACCTGTCCTGCAATAGAAAGGAAAGCAACATACCCAACTCAGAGTTCAAAGAGGAGGCAAAGTGTGTAAGCTGAAGGAAGGCTGAGGTTCCAGCAAGACGGGAAACAGGAAAATCTTCCCAGGGCACCAGTGTCCTTGCTTAATTGTTTTAGTTGGAAAACTCCGCTTAGTCAGCAGATGCAGTTCCTGACTCTTTGGCCCCCACTTCCCTCCCACCCATAGCATTTCTAGGGAACACAGTGCACTTCTGTTCTGGGGGAAAAACGAGCTTGTGTGTGTGGGGGTGTCTATCCTGTTCCCATATCCAGCCTCTGACCTCTCCCTCTGGAACTGAGGTCAGAGTGGAACATGACATGACCTGGGGCTCCCCAAAGGGCCTCACCCATTTCTCAGTGGCCCAGTCCCTTACCCAAGTGTGGATTATTGAACACACTTTCATCAAAGGGGGTAGCAGGGAGCTAGACATCCAAATGCATTCCCTGAATGAGATGAGGCAGTGGTTTGCAATTCTGGCTGTATTGAGGCCGGGTCCCCAGTGTGTAGTTAGTCTATTAAGTAGGAATCTCACCCTGTGATGATCTCAATTAATTTGACGTTTTCCCTAGTTCCCTTTGGATAGTCTGTACTCACCACTGTGGGTTCACAAGCAGTTTTAAATCTGACACAGGGAAGATCCTCCTTGTATCCCCACAGTTCACAGTCAAGGTGAAGTCTATCAGTATAGCTCAACGAGGCCTTGGAGCCAGAGAGAGATGAATTCTAGCTTGATCCAGGCACTTGTTGAGTGGGACCCTGGACATTCACTTACCTGGCTGAGCTTCAACATCTTCCTCTGCCATGTGAAGCCACTTCTTGCCTCTAGGGCCATTGTGGAGATTCAGTAAGTTATGGAAAGTGTCCAGCACTGTAGCTAGTTCAGAGTAGGTGTCCTGTATGGGATGATTCGTATTTCAAACACTTTCCCATCTTATGGGAAAGATGACCAAATCTTGTGAATATGGCCTGTGAATCTCTTTCAATGTTCTGGGAGGTACCATATTTACTCTTGATTCCAGGGCAGCATTTGCTGAATTGCTATAGTGGGAGGTACTGCCAGGCTCATTGGCATTTCTGTTGAGGAGACAGAAGCAAGGTGCAGAAACTGATCTGAGCAAGTGAGCTGGAAGCAAGTCCAAACTCTAAAGCTTTTAATAATCTATCTTCAATTCATTCCCAATTAATTCCCATAAGTTATGAGTAAAGAGGACTTTAGTTCCCTCTTTTCTTAGCACATATCTGAATAATTAGAATTCCCCAAATACCCTACTTTTTTTTTTTTAAACTTACATAGTTTATTAATTTCCATACATACAGGCCAATGAGGTACATTGTTTAAAGTTCAGGAATCTATAGACAGATTCTCTTTAATGACATTGTTCTATTTCCAAGGCTATAGAAATGAGTCAGTTTTGCTTCTTCCCTCAGCTGAAGTTGTTGCATCAAATCTGTTATCAAGGTCAAATGTATTGAATTAGTCAATCTTTTTTCTTTCTTTTCTATTTTCTTTGCCACCACCCATGTCTAGGTTTTCCCAGATTACTATAATAGACTTAAAAAAACATTTTTATTATGGAAAAAGTCAAACTTCAAACATACTCAAAAATAAAGAGAATATTATATTGAATGCTCATGTACCTGACATAAAACTGCACCAATTGTAAACATTTTGCCATTCTTCTCCTTCATTTTTTTCCTGGACTCATAGAATGTCAGTGTGTATCTCTAATGAATAAGCAATTTGTGCCCCCCACAGCTTTCTCATTATTCTTTCTCTAATATCATATTTTCTCACCAATCCAAAAATTTCCCACCCAAATGTCCTACTTTATCCAGTAATTCTGGACATGTGCTCTTGTGAGCCTTTTGAATAATACTGACAATAAAGGAAAAAAGAAACAGTGAAGACTTGGGGTTGGGGGGGAATCTGCTAATTTTCCCTGGGTGACAGAAGTGTGGATGGTAATTATTTTTCTCACCAGTGTCCCACATTTAGTAAGCCATAATATATTAGCATTATTATCAGAATCTGCCCCCCACCAAACTTTCTAAATTAAAACACCGGGCAAGTTAATTTAAATGCTGCTGTACCTGTGAAGTACCTATATAAAGTGGTCAAAGCAGAGAGCAGAAGGCTCAGGGCACCGCAGGGTCAGCCATACTGGATTAAAAGCTCATCAGCACTGAGAGGGAACACGACTGTGGTTTCTCTTGAAGACTACAAAGGGCTTATTCCATTCATGGTAGATGCTCAGTAAATAGTGGCTAAGGTGATGCAGGAAGCACAAACTGGAACCAAGATTGCTGGGAGAAATATCAATAACCTCAGATATGCAGATGACACCACGCTTATGGCAGAAAGTGAAGAACTAAAGAGCCTCTTGATGAAAGTGAAAGAGGAGAGTGAAAAAGTTGGCTTAAAGCTCAACATTCAGAAAACTAAGATCATGGCATCTGGTCCCATCACTTCATGGCAAATAGATGGGGGAACAGTGGAAAGAGTGGCTTACTTTATTTTTCTGGGCTCCAAAATCACTGCAGATGGTGATTGCAGCCATGAAATTAAAAGACGCTTACTCCTTGGAAGGAAAGTTATGACCAACTTAGACAGCATATTGAAAAGCAGAAACATTACTTTGCCAACACAGTTCTGTCTAGTCAAGGGTATGGTTTTTNCATGGCATCTGGTCCCATCACTTCATGGCAAATAAATGGGGAAACAATGGAAACAGTGAGAGACTTTATTTTGGGGGCGGGGGGAGCTCCAAAACCACTGCAGGTGGTGACTGCAGCCATGAAATTAAAAAACACCTGCTTCTTGGATGAAAAGCTATTCCAACCTATACAGTATTCAAAAGCAGAGACATTATTTTGCCAACAAAGGTCCATCTAGTCAAAGCTATGGTTTTTCCAGTAGTCATGTATGGATGTGAGAGTTGGACTATAAAGAAAGCCGAGTGCTGAAGAACTGATGCTTTTGAACTGTGTTGTTGGAGGATACTCTTGAGAGTCCCTTGGACTGCAAGGAGATTCAACCAGTCCATCTTAAAGGAAATCAGTCCTAAATATTCATTGGAAGGACTGATGCTGAAGCTGAAACTTCAGTACTTTGGCCGCCTGATGTGAAGAACTGACTCATTTGAAAAGAGACAGATCCTGGGAAGGTTTGAAGGCAGGAGGAAAAGGGGATGATTGAGGATGAGATGGTTGGATGGCATCACCGACTCTATGGACATGAGTTTGAGTAAGCTGTGGGAATTGGTGATGGACAGGGAATCCTGGCGTTCTGCAGTCCAGGTGTCATAAAGAGTTGGACATGACTAAGCAACTGAACTGATTATCTAAATCTACAAGTTTACTGTTCCATTTTGCTGCTTTATCTTTGTTACAGTCACTTGTTAATCTGCCTTTTAATTTGTGTATGATTATTGTCAGGTAGAATAGAAAAAGGAGTCCCAGATGGCAGAATCAGGCTGAGGGTAAAAATTAACAACAGCACAAAAGTCAATGAAAAGGGAGGTTAAGGAACAGAGTGGGAGTCTTCATCAAAAAATATGCCCAAAACACACCCCCCCTCTCTGATTGGTCCTATGTATAACCAATCAGGTGAACGCTGGTACAGTTCCCCTACTGCGNAATTAACAACAGCTCAAAAGTCAATGAAAAGGGAGGTTAAGGAACAGAGTGGGAGTCTTCATCAAAAAATATGCCCAAAACACACCCCCCCTCTCTGATTGGTCCTATGTATAACCAATCAGGTGAACGCTGGTACAGTTCCCCTACTGCGTAGGATGTAAACAGACCCCAGGGACAGAACAATTATCCTATTTGTATAGGACTGTCTAGTCAAGTCTACGATTTTCCAGTGGTCATGTATGAATGTGAGAGTTGGACTGTGAAGAAAGCTGAGGGCCGAAGAATTGATGCTTTTGAACTGTGGTGTTGGAGAAGACTCTTGAGAGTCCCTTGGACTGCAAGGAGATCCAACCAGTCCATTTTGAAGGAGATCAGCCCTGGGATTTCTTTGGAAGGAATGATGGTAAAGCTGAAACTCCAGTACTTTGGCCACCCCATGCGAAGAGTTGACTCATTGGAAAAGACTGATGCTGGGAGGGATTGGGGGCAGGAGGAGAAGGGGACAACAGAGGATGAGATGGCTGGATGGCATCACTGACTCGATGGACGTGAGTCTGAATGAACTCCGGGGGTTGGTGATGGACAGGGAGGCCTGGCATGCTGCGATTCACGGGGTCACCAAGAACCGGACACGACTGAGTGACTGACCTGAACTGAACCAATTAGGCTTCAGGGGGAGGAGACAAAGTATACAAAGGGAAGCCAGATGGGATGGGACTCCCTCCTGGATGGATCTGCCCTTGCCTCTGGGAAGTGAATTGCCTGCTCCCTGCTTGAGTTGTAACAAAGCTGTAACTAGTTTGTCCTTGTGAATGCTGCCTGCTTAATAAAATCCTGCCTGTTTTGAGTTACAAGTGATTCATCGTTAAAAAGTGATCCGCTACACTGAGACAAGAACCAATGATGACTAAATGAACCAGACATTATGAAAATCAGTTACAGGAACTGATTGCTCATCTTTGAATTTTGCCTTTTGTCACCCAATACTGCTATTGGGTAGCAGTGTTTAATTGTGCGCTCAGCTCACACAATATTCTTGTAAAGACTGCTGTGTTGTGTTGTTCAATCGATAAGTTATGTCCGACTCTTTGCTGCCCCAGGAACTGAAGTGTACCAGGCTTCCCTATCCTTCACCATCTTCCGGAACTTTCTCTTAGTCAGTGATGCTATCTATCCATCTTATGCATTACAGCCCTTTTCTCCTTTTGCCTTCAAACTTTCCCATCATAAGGTCTTTTCCAAAGAGTTGGCTCTTCTCATCAGGTGGCCAAAGTATTGGAGTTTCAGCATCAGTCCTTCCAGAGGCTGTTCAGGGTTGATTTCCATTAGGATTGACTGGTTTGGTCTTATAGGCCAAGGGACTCAAGAGTCTTCTCTAGCATCATAGTTTGAAAGCATTAATTCATCTGTTCTCTGCCTTCTTTATGGTCCCACTCTCACATCTGTATGGTTCAACTCTCACATCGGTACTTTACTGCTGGAAAAACTATACCTTTGACTACATGGGTCTGTGTCAGCAAAGTGATGTCTTTGCTTTTTAACATGCTATCTACGTTTGTCATAGCTTTCCTTCCAAGGAGCAAGTATCTTCTAATTTAATGGCTGCAGTCACTGCCCACAGTTATTTTTAGTCAAAGAAAATAAAATCTGTCACTGTTACCACTTTTTCTCCATTTGCCATTAAGTGATGGGGCCAGATGCCATGATCTTAGCTTTTTGAATGTTGAATTTTTAAGACAGCTTTTTCACTCTCCTATTTCACACTCATCAAGAGGCTCTTTAGTTCCTTTTCACTTGCTGCCGTTGGAGTGGCATCATCTGCATATCTGAGGTTGATATTTCTCCCAACAATCTTGATTCCAGTTTGTGATTAATCCAGCGTGGCATTTTGCATGATGGACTGTGCATGTAAGTTAATAAGCAGAGCGACAATATACAGCCTTGTCATATTACTTTCGCAGTTTTCAACCAGTCCATTGTTCCCTGTCATGTTCTAATTGTTTCTTGACCTGCATACAGGTTTCTTAGGAGGCAGGTAAGGTGGTCTAGTATTCCACCTCTGGTATTCCATGTCTTTAAGAATTTTAAATTTGTTGTGATCCACACAGGCAAAAGCTTTAACATAGTCAGTGAAGCAGAATAGATGTTTTTATGGAATTTCCTTGATTTCTGTTTGATCCAACAATTTTGGCAAAATTTGACCTCTGGTTCCTCTGGCTTTTCTAAACCCAGCTTGTACATCTGGAACTTTTTGGTTCACGTATTGCTGAAGTCTAGCTTGAAAGATATTGAGCATAACCATAGCAGCATGAGAAATGAGTGCAGTTGTCCGGTAGTTTGAACATTCTTTGGCACTACCTTTCTTTGATCCCAAAGAAAGAAAACTGACCATTTCCAGTCTTGTGATCACTGCTGAGTTTTTACAGTTGCTGACATATTGAGTGCAGCACTTTAACAGCATATTTTAGGATTTGAAATAGTTCAGCTGGAATGCCATCACCTCCACTAGCTTTGTTCTTGGCACTGCTTCCTAAGGCCCACTTGACTTCATACCTGTATGTCTGGCTCTAGGTGAGTGATCACATCATTGTGGTTATCTGGGTCATTAAGGTCTTTTTTTCTTGGTACAGTTCTTCTGTGTATTCTTGCCACTTCTTCTTTATTCTGCTTCTGTTAGGTCCATGTGATTTCTGTCCTTATTGTGCCTGCCTTTGCATGAAATGTTCCCTTGATATTTCTAATTTTCTTAAAGAGAAATAGTCTTTCCTGTTCTGTTTTCCTCTATTTCTTTGCATTGTTCACTTAGGAAGGATTTCGTACATCCTCTTGCTGTTCTTTGCTTCTTTGCATTCAGATAGGTATTTCTTTCCTTTTCTCCTTTGCTTTTTGCTTCTCTTCTTTTCTCAGCTACTTTTAAGGCCTCCTCAGACAACCATTTCACCATTTGCATTTCTTTTTCTTGTGGATGGTTTTGATCATTGCCTCTTGTATAAAGTGACAAACGTCTGCCCATAGTTCTTCAGGCACTCTATCAGATCTAATCCCTTGAATCTATTTGTCACTTTCACTGTATAATTGTAAGGGATTTGATTTAGGTCATACCTAAATGGCCTAGTGGTTTCCCTTACTTTCTTCAACTTAAAGTCTGAATTTCGCCATTAGGAGTTTGTGATCTGAGCCACAGTCAGCTCCTGGTCTTATTTTTGCTGACTGTATAGAACTTCTTCATCTTCAGCTGCAAAGAATATAGTCAATCTGATTTTGGTATTGACTTTCTGGTGATAGCCATGTGTAGAGTTGTTTATTGTGTTGTCGCAAGAGGGTGTTTGTTATGATCAGTGTGTTCTCTTGGCAAAACTCTGCTAGCCTTTGCCCTGCTCTACTTTGTACTCTAAGGCCACACTTTTACTCCATGCGTCTCTTGACTTCCTACTTTTACTTTCCTGTGCCTTAGTATGAAAAGGACATCTTTTTTTGGTGTTAACTTCTATAAGGTCTTGTAGGTCTTCGTCTAGCTGTTCAACTTCAGCTTCTTCAGCATTAGTGTTTGGGGCATAGACTTGGATTACTGTGATACTGAATGATTTGCTTTGGAAACAAACCGAGAGTATTGTGTCGTTTTCAAGATTTTACCTAAGAACTGCACTTCGGAATCAGTGTTTAAGGAAACATTAGTGTCATTTGATTTTTTTTCCTATCAGCTTTTGTAGCAGCATATTTCTCCCATGTTCTGCCAAAGGTGAATTAGTTCTTGTGTCCTGTCTCCTCAGAGAGGCTTGTCATCCTTTATAATTTACATGGTTGTCTTGCAACCTCAGCTTCTTGATAGGTTCAAGAAAATTATGCTTTTGTTAGGATAGGAGCCTCTAATGTTTTTAACATCCTTGTGCCCAGTCGCTTCAGTCGTGTCCAACTCTTTGAGACCCTATGGACTATAGCCCGCCAGGCTCCTTTGTCCATGGGATTCTATAGGCAAGAATACTGGAGTGGGTTGCTATGCCTCCTTACATGGGATCTTCCTGATCCAGGGATTGAACCTGCTTCTCCTGCAAGGCAGATTCTTTACCACTGAGCCACCAGGGACGCCTTAAAATCATTAGCTGAAGTGAGTGTTTTTTTTTTTTTTTAAATAGATAAAGTCCTTTCTTTTATAAAGTTTAGAGTGTTGCAAAAATGTGAATATCAATTAGGTAATTAATGTGTATATTTTCTTAAAATATATGTTTTAGGGGTTTTGGCTGTATGTTCTTTGGAAGTATACACTCAAATTAATTGAAATTGAATGAATCATATCTTGTGATAATAGAAATATAATGAAAATATGTCAAAATTTTTGGGATGCATATTTTTGTTGTTAATTACATAAAATCTTTTCTGCCCTAAAAATAATCAGTTGTTGTCTTGGATTCCTTTAGGAGTGAAAGGTTGGACTCTGTTAGGAGTCTTCCTTCTATTTGTAGTGGCCAGAGTAAAATGAAGTAAAGTGTAGCAGGTTAAAGATTTTTTGTTCTCTATTTAGGTTCTGTCTGTAGAAGAAAACAATGATGCTAAACTAAATTAGAATGCCACATAGAGCTAGAATATTCATGTGAGAATGTTCAAATCTCTTTTTGCATCTGTGCTTTTTATACCTTTATTATTTCTTACACTTAACTAAACATTGAAACACTTGATTTTTCCTTACCTTTGGCGGTTCTGAAAATATGTTGTTTCTAATTGTTATCAATAAATACCTTACCAGTTAAACTGAGCAAACTTCACTGAGTTCAAAGTATTACTTTCCTTCTGGTCTTGTTTGTCTTGCTATCTGGAAATCTTAATTATCTTGAAAATAATGCAAAGTTTTTACTTTCCTGGAAGTGTCCTTCCTTCTAATAATAATGTTGAAAATGTGATCCTTGCCTTGCCTAAATGTCATGTAAAATATTGTGCTGCTGCTGCTGCTAAGTCGCTTCAGTCGTGTCCGACTCTGTGCGACCCCATAGATGGCAGCCCACCAGGCTCGCCCATCCCTGGGATTCTCCAGGCAAGAACACTGGAGTGGGTTGCTATTTCCTTCTCCAGTGCATGAAAGTGAAAAATGAAAGTGAAGTCGCTCAGTCATGTCCAACTCATAGTGACCCCATGGACTGCAACCTATCAGGTTCCTCCGTCCATGGGATTTTCCAGGCAAGAGTACTGGAGTGGGTTGCCATTGCCTTGGATGCTTTTATTGGTCTCACTTCTTTTCCTGACCAACTTTGGGATTGAGGAGACTTCTTTTTGCTTCTGGACACAGTTTACTTATGTAATAGGAAGATATTGGGATTCATGTCTCTTTCTAATTGCTGCTTGCTGCTGCTGCTAAGTTGCTTCAGTTGTGTCCAACTCTGTGCGACCCCATAGACGGCAGCCCACCAGGTTCCCCTGTCCCTGGGATTCTCCAGGCAATAACATTGGAGTGGGTTGCCATTTCCTTCTCCAGTGCATGAAAGTGAAAAGGAGAATATCAATAAAGGGAAAAGCGAAAGTGAAGTCGCCTAGTCGTGTCCGACTCTTAGCGACCCCATGGACTGCAGCCCACCAGGCTCCTCTGTCCATGGGATTTTCCAGGCAAGAGTACTGGAGTGGGGTGCCATTGCCTTCTCCACTCTTTCTAACTATTGGGCATTAGTCATTTTAAAGTAATAATAAGACTTAGGGAAAAGTGTTTAATGTAGATGCATGTTAATAAGAACTGTTATGAGTGATTTTCTGAGAATCCAGTCAAAGATGGGAAAGTTTCCTTCATACTCTTGAGATGTCACTGGAAAGCAGTAATGATTGTTTACTGGCTCTTGACTTTCAGTTGACTTTTTGATCATACGTTATAGCTACAAAATGTGTATATATAATTGATTTTTTAAAATTAACCGACACAAACTTTTGGAATGACAGAGTAATGGTACTTCTGGGCACCTCTGGAATTCTTACTATGTGGATAGGCCAGACAGATCCCTCCCTTCAGTTTCAAAAGATTTGCCATGATTACTGTAAGAATGACAGCTGAGAGTCATAGTAGCGCTTTCACATTTCATTTGAGGGGATAAGGGTAGATTGATTAGCATTTTGTGGTTTTCCTAAAAGTACAAAAACACAGTTGAAAATAGTGTCTTATCTGACCAGGGAAGTCAGTTTGGAGAAATACAGTAGTTTTTCCTACTCCCATAGTGACATCTTTAGGGCTTCCTGGTGACTCAGACAGTTAAAGAATCTTCCTACAATGCAGGGTTCAATCTCTAGGTTCGATCCCTAGGTCAGGAAGATCCCATGGAGAAGGGAATGGCTACCCACTCCAATATTCTTGCCTGGAGAATTCCATGGACTTGAGGAGCCTGGCGGGCTGCAGTCCACAGGGTCGCAAAGAGTTGGACACTACTCAGCGACTAACACTCTCACTTCACTTGCAGTGACATCTTTAATAATTTTTTGGATGTCCTTGAAATTTATACACTGATGGTTTATATTGTCTGCATACTATTCACAAAGGTAAAATCAGTCTGTTCAGCAGAGATTATAGTCTTCAAATGATTTTGTATGTTTCATTTTAGAAATATGTAAATATTAATTAGAATTGTGGAATGTTAGAGCTGAAGTCCTGGCTAGCATTAACAAAACACTTCACATCCGTACAGGGCTTGGCACTCTAAGAAGAATTTTATGCAAATTTCATTTATTCTTTAGAATGTCCATGTGATACATATATATGTTATTATTATCCATAGTTTATCGTTTTGCATAGAGAAGTCAGGTGATATTTCCAAGGTCACACAAAGCCAGATAGAAATATCAGTGGTTTCACATTCCGTTTAGGATAAAGTTTATATCTCCTGCTTACATCTCCTCATCGTCTTTTTTCATTATCCTACCTGTGGCACAACCATTTCAGCTCCTTATAGTTTTGTTAAAGTTTCTTGTTGTCTTTCATACCATGTACTCTCTATCCCATTCAATATGTTAATAAACTTGAAATCAAACAGACCAATTAAATGAAACAGTTGCTCCCTCCTCTTGTCATTGTTCAGTCTCTAATTCATGTCCAACTCTTTGCGACCTTGTGAACTGTAGCACACCAGACTCCTCTGTTCTCCAGTAGCTTACAGAGTTTGCTAAGTTCATGTCCACTGAGTCGGTGATGCTATCCAACCATCTCATTCTCTCCTGCCCGCTTCTCCTTTTGGCTTCAATCTTTCCCATTATCAGATCTTTTCCAGTGAGTCTACTCTTGGCACTAGGTAGTCAAGATATTGGAGCTTCAGCTTCAGCATTGGTCCTTCCAGTGAATCTTCAAAAGCACCACAGTTCAAAAGCATCAGTTCTTCGGTGCTCAGCCTCCTTTATGGTCCAGCTTTCACATCCGTACAGGGCTGCTGGAAAAACCATAACATTGATGATACAGACCTTTGTTGGCAAAGTGATGTCTCTGCTTTTCAATGCGCTGTCTAGGTTTGTTATAGCTTTCAAGGAGCAAGTGTCTTTTAATTTCATGGCTGCAGTCACCATCTGCAGTGATTTTGGAGCCCAAGTAAATAAATCTGTCACTGCTTCTACTTTCCCCGCTTCTATTTTCTCCCTTTTACTGTGTTTGTAAATTATATATATTTATGTGTTTTGGAACATAGCACTATATTGATATTTATTCCCATGGCTCTCTTAAAGACAGAAAGTTTTTTTAGTTTTTATTTTAAACATTCATATTTGGTTTCTTAGTGTTTAGCCTAGTGCCTAATACTCAGTATTTGCTGGTTGTATATGTTACACTGAACTTTGTAACTTTGAGACTGTTACTTCTAAACATTAGTTTCTCTTGTCCATAAAATGAATAGGATTAACATGTCTGTTCTTCTTTTCTCCTTTAAAATTCAATACTTGTAAGTTTTATTATGTTGATTCTATTTATCAAGCTTTTGATATTAAGCCTGCTTTTCATCATATGTTAATAAATAGTATAAGATGTGTATAAGAGACAGGTCTCACTTCTTTTCCTGACCAACTTTGGGATTGAGGAGACTTCTTTTTGCTTCTGGACACAGTTTACTTATGTAATAGGAAGATATTGGGATTCATGTCTCTTTCTAATTGCTGCTTGCTGCTGCTGCTAAGTTGCTTCAGTTGTGTCCAACTCTGTGCGACCCCATAGACGGCAGCCCACCAGGTTCCCCTGTCCCTGGGATTCTCCAGGCAATAACATTGGAGTGGGTTGCCATTTCCTTCTCCAGTGCATGAAAGTGAAAAGGAGAATATCAATAAAGGGAAAAGCGAAAGTGAAGTCGCCTAGTCGTGTCCGACTCTTAGCGACCCCATGGACTGCAGCCCACCAGGCTCCTCTGTCCATGGGATTTTCCAGGCAAGAGTACTGGAGTGGGGTGCCATTGCCTTCTCCACTCTTTCTAACTATTGGGCATTAGTCATTTTAAAGTAATAATAAGACTTAGGGAAAAGTGTTTAATGTAGATGCATGTTAATAAGAACTGTTATGAGTGATTTTCTGAGAATCCAGTCAAAGATGGGAAAGTTTCCTTCATACTCTTGAGATGTCACTGGAAAGCAGTAATGATTGTTTACTGGCTCTTGACTTTCAGTTGACTTTTTGATCATACGTTATAGCTACAAAATGTGTATATATAATTGATTTTTTAAAATTAACCGACACAAACTTTTGGAATGACAGAGTAATGGTACTTCTGGGCACCTCTGGAATTCTTACTATGTGGATAGGCCAGACAGATCCCTCCCTTCAGTTTCAAAAGATTTGCCATGATTACTGTAAGAATGACAGCTGAGAGTCATAGTAGCGCTTTCACATTTCATTTGAGGGGATAAGGGTAGATTGATTAGCATTTTGTGGTTTTCCTAAAAGTACAAAAACACAGTTGAAAATAGTGTCTTATCTGACCAGGGAAGTCAGTTTGGAGAAATACAGTAGTTTTTCCTACTCCCATAGTGACATCTTTAGGGCTTCCTGGTGACTCAGACAGTTAAAGAATCTTCCTACAATGCAGGGTTCAATCTCTAGGTTCGATCCCTAGGTCAGGAAGATCCCATGGAGAAGGGAATGGCTACCCACTCCAATATTCTTGCCTGGAGAATTCCATGGACTTGAGGAGCCTGGCGGGCTGCAGTCCACAGGGTCGCAAAGAGTTGGACACTACTCAGCGACTAACACTCTCACTTCACTTGCAGTGACATCTTTAATAATTTTTTGGATGTCCTTGAAATTTATNTCTCCAGGCAAGAACACTGGAGTGGGTTGCCATTTCCTTCTCCAATGCATGAAAGTGAAAAGTGAGAGTGAAATCGCTCAGTTGTGTCCGACTCTTAGCGACCTCATGGACTGCAGCCTACCAGGCTCCTCCATCCATGGGATTTTCCAGGCAAGAGGACTGGAGTGGGCTGTCATTGCCTTCTCTGATTATTTAAGTATAAAAGGAGTGAAAAACCCAGAAGAAACCCTTGCAGGAAAATTTTAAGTAAAAAAAGCAGCATGTAAACTTTTCTGTGTAATTTTAATCATTTAAACAATTGCATATCTATATTAAAAAAATTGATTAAAAAATGCAGATCACCCACAAATGCATGAGAAGATGCTCAACATCACTAATCATCAGAGAAATGCAAAGTAAAACAAAGAGATATCACCTCACACCTATCAGAATGGCTACAAACAAAAAGAACACAAATAACAAGTGTTGGCAAGGATGTGGAGAAGAGGGAACCCTCATGCACTGTTGGTGGAAAAGTTAACTGGTGCAGCCACTATGGAAAACAATATTGAGGTTGCTCAAAAAATTAAAAATAGAGCTACCATACGATCCAGCAATTCCAATCCAATCATATAGCTGGAAAAATAGAAAATTATAATTCAAAAAGATACATACAACCCAATATTATTTACAATACACAAGATAAAGGAACAACCTAAGTGTTCATCAAACATGAATGAATAAAGAAGATGTGGTCCACATATACACGGAACTCAGCCAGAAGAAAATGAAGTCCTGCCATTTGTGATGACAAGAATGGACTTGGAGGGTATTATGCCTAGTGAAATAATTCAGAAGAAGAGAAATACCATGTTATCACTTATATGCAGAATAAATACAACAGAAAGAAACAGACCCATACCAATAGAGAACAAACCCGTGGTTACCACTGGGAAGAGAGAAGCAGGGAGGGGCAATATAGAAGTAGAGGAATAAGATGTACAAACTACTGTGTATAAAATAAATAAGATACAGGGATATATTATACAGGATAGGGAATATAGGCAATATTTTATAACAACTTTAAATGAAGTCTAACCTTCAAAAATTTTAAATCAGTATAGTGTACACTGGAAACTAATGTAATATTGTAAATCAACTATACTTTAAAAAATAATTTCATAGCCAAAATACTAGGTATATACAAAGTCTTCAAGAAAATATATCACAACTGGTAATAAAATCTGGGTGGTAAAACTATGGGCTATTTAAAATTTTTTCATTATGCTTTAATGAAGTATGATGCTACAGTGAATATGCTTTACCTTCAGAGTCAGGAAAAAAAATCTTTCTACTTTAAATATTATAATGGCCAATACTTAGCATTTATGATGTTCCAAGCATTAGCTTAAGTGTTTTCTCCGTGTTGATGCCTGTCATCATCATAGCAACTCTAAGAGGGAGAGAGTCCTGTTATCTGCATTTTCCAGATGAGCCTTGGTGAGGGCACTTCACCCAGCACTGCATATCAGGGCAGGGCTGGAGCTGAGGTTCACTCCTAAGGACTATGGCTCCAGAGATTGTGCTCTTAGCCACTAGGCTAACCAGTAGCTGAGCTGAATGACGCTATTTCCCCTAGTTTAGACCAGGAGACTAACCCCAAATCGATCATGATCTCAGGACTTCCCTGGGGGTCCTGAGCTCAGACTCTGCATTCCTAATGCAGAGGCTCTGGGTTCGATCTCTGGTTGGGGAACTAGACTGCACATGCCACAGTGACGTTTTTATGCTGAAACTAAGACTGGTGTAGCCAAGTAAATAAGTAAGTATTAAAAAAACAGCCCCCCCCAATCTATTATGATCTTAATAATAAGATATTGTAACTGATACACAAAATCATCCTTGAGTTGGTGGGCAGTGATAAACATCTCTCGCTGTTTTTGTTAAGATATTACCTTACAGAAAAAGTATAGCTTATCCCCCATCCCCTGTTTTACCTCTTTCTTAAAAGCTTTTTCTTCAATCAATTTTCTTACATCATGAATGCCCTTAATTTTAACCCACAGAAACATTCCTGCAGTAGGAACATGCCATTCTGCCAAATCTACAAAGAGAAGAGAAGAAATATTTCCTAAGGCCATTGATGATGATGTGAGCTATATTGCTTAAATGATGTACTACAGTAACTGTAAACTAGCATTTCCAAAAAAGTTCCCTCAGAAATAGCATCTTTTTTAAAAACATAGTTTTATGAGTCCTGAAAATGAGTGTTGCAGTTTTATTTCAAAAAGCAAGGGGAACATTTGAAAGGGAGAGAGGAGGCTCATGTATATTTCAGATTATAGTGGGTCTCAGGGCCCTTCAGGAACTCCAGTGTCATGCTCCCCTCCCTTCCTTAGAGCTGCCCCTAAGACACGCTTTCAATTCTAGGAGAGGATTCTTCAACTCTCTCTAGAGTCTTCTAGTGTTTCAACAAATCCTATCATTTATATAGCTGTTCAGAAGTCCAATGAAGTTTTTTTTTTAATCAGAATGTACTAATAATTAAGAAGTATGGGCTTCCCAGGTAGCTCAATGATAAAGAATCCATCTGCCAATGCAGGAGATGCAAATTCGATTTCTTGTTTGGGAAGATCCCTAGAGAAGGAAATAGCAACGCATGCCAGTATTCTTGCCTGGGGAATCCCTTGTCCCTGGGGTACCAAAGAGTTGAACATGACTTAGCAACTCAGCATGCATGCACAATTAAGAAGTACTTAAAATTCAGGAATTCCAGGTATATTTGTAGGCTTTGTTTCATTGAATATAAGCATAGAGAAACCAAGAAGGAACAAGAGTTACTTTCATTTCAGTCATTACTCTTTAGGAAAAAACAAAACAAAACATGGATGAGGATTAAAACCTTTTTTTCAACACAATAGAAGTGATACAGTAGTACTCTTCTCAAAAAGATAAGACTTCATAGGGAAGCAGATATGATGAAAACAAGGAATTGATACTTTGTACTTACTATTATTCTTGCCAAAGGCAATTTCAGTGGTATAATTAAGGTCATGCAATTCATTTTACTTTCTTCGTTAATAGACAATTAAATCTAAACTATTCTGAAATCAGATTAGTGATAGAAAATATTAGATAAATGAAGTTAATAATTACAAGGCAAGTAATCTGTAATGAGAAATCCACCTTAGATTGCAGTTAGTTTGTACTATAGTACTATTTTGTCTTTACAGAGTCAGGTTAGAAAAGGGATATATTGCTTATGTCACAATTCCTCTTCTATTTGGAGCAAAATTTTGAAAACCTTTCAATATAGACGTTGGCTTTAAGTAGGTTATTGCTGGATGATTGTTAGCCTAATTGATCTTTTTTTCTTAAAACCATAGATCCTTTGCTGAAGTCAGTTATAGACTTCATATATAGAAATATGTAGAGTTGTGTTAGTCACTCAGTTGTGTCCAAATCTTTGTGACCTCATGGACTGCTGCAAGCAGGGTTTTCTGTCCTTCACTATCTTTCGGAATTTCGGATTTCTTTATGGTCCATCACATCCATACATGACTATTGGAAAAACCATCCATTTCAGTCGATCAGTTGTGTTCGACTCTTTGCGACCCCATGAATCGCAGCACACCAGGCCTCCCTGTCCATCACCAGTTCGCGGAGTTTACCCAAACTCATGTCCATTGAGTTGGTGATGCCATCCAGCCATCTCATCCTCTGTCGTCCCNTTGGGACTGCAAGGAGATCCAACCAGTCCATCCTAAAGGAGATCAGTCCTGGGTGTTCATTGGAAGGTCTGATGTTGAAGCTGAAGCTCCAATACTTTGGCCACCTCATGCAGTGAGCTGAATCATTTGAAAAGACCCTGATGCTGGGAAATATGGAGGGCAGGAGGAGAAGGGGACGACAGAGGATGAGATGGCTGGATGGCATCACCGACTCGATGGACATGGGTTTGGGTGAACTCCGGGAGTTGGTGATGGACAGGGAGGCCTGGCGTGCTGTGGTTTATGGGGTTGCAAAGAGTCAGACACGACTGAGCGACTGAACTGAACTGAAATGAAATGAAGGTGATGAATGAATGATGCTTCTCTTCCAATCATCTCACAACATTTCGCTTTTTCTATTTTCCTCAATGACAAGTGCCTGCTTAGCTTAGATCCCTCCAGATATGGACACTATTTTTCAAACCAACCAATTGATAAACATGTACTGAGTTCTTATTATGTGCCAGGCACTTGGTATGCAGTTGTGACCAAGACAGTCATGTCCTTGCTGCCATGGACCTCATAAGCTGGTGGAGAAGACAAGAGGTAGTCAAGTTAAATGAAGAAAGAAGATGGAGATGTCAGGCTCCCCAGGCCGGAGCGGCGGCCCGGCCCGGCGCCCCGCAGCGCAGCGCAGACGGCCAAGCGCTCACGGCAGCCAGCGTTCCGTCGCCGTCGCCAGGCTGCACCGCTCGAGCCCGAACGCGCCTCTGCGCTCCTCGCCGCTTCCACGCCCGCGGCCGCCGCTCCCCTAGCAGTCGGCACACACACACCGTGAGGACTTCAACCAGAGCCTGGCCGAGCGGAAGCTCTTCATCTACAACCGGACCACCGGAGAGTTCCTGGGGGGCACCGCCAAGAGCTGGGGCTTGATCTCGCTCTTCTGCCTAGTCTTTTATGCGTTCCTGGCTGCACTCTTTTCAGTCACAGTGTGGGCCATGCTTCAGACTCTGAGCAATGAGGTTCCAAAATATTGTGACCAGGTTCCTAGTCCAGGACTTAAATGGTTTTCCCAAAACCAGTGTCGGTGTTGGGTTTTTCATTCAGCCTGTCTGATTCAGAATCCTATCAAGGGTGCATTGATGACCTTAAGAAATTTCTAAAGCCATATGGCTTAGAAGAGCAGAAGAATCTCGCAGATTGTACCAGTGGAAACGTTTGAACAGAAGGGTCTAGAATACACTGCATGTCAGTCCCTCTTGCCTTACTTGAAGCATGCAGTGGTGTGGATGATCCCATGTTTGGCTACCAAGCAAGAAACCCCTTGTATTCTTGTGAAAATGAACAGAAAAATTGGATTAAAGCCTCAAGGAGATCTGAGGATACATTGTATTGGAAAGAGTGAAAGCACTGGAGTTCTATCCACTTATTCTCCCAATAGAACGATGGATTTAAAATATTTTCCATATTATGGGAAAAAAACTGTATGGGAGCTACCTGTAGCCACTAGTTGCCATCCAGCTCAGCTTTGGTAGTGATGGTGATGTAAAAGAAGGAATGGTTGAGTGCAAGACTGATGGATCACCCAACCTAAAAACCCAGAATGACCGTGACAAGTTTTTAGAATGAGTTGCATTCAAGATCACCACACATGCATAGTAGGAGTTAGGATGTCTCCACAGAGTAAACGTTGTGTTGTCTGTCTTCATTTTATATCAGCGGGACCTGCCATTCCAGAATTATGAGACTGCCTGGGAGAAAGGTGGAGTGGTACATGACACTGGTATAACACGATGTGCTTCCAGATAATAGTGGTCCATGTCCTTCTGAGTAACTGCATTGCCTCTGCTGCCTTTGACCCATGTACAGACATCAGATAGGGACTGTGAACACCTGATTCTGAATGTGTAGGTTGAGTGTCTTGTCCAGTTTTTATGTGGTTTAATTGCCAAGTGTTTAAAGCTTAAATGTGCTGGGCTATGTAAATATTTTATAGATTTAACATTGGTTAACTGTTATATTTTGATGCCAGCAAAGTTTTAGGGGATAAAATGGTACCTGACCAATATTGGATGACTTTATAGCTGCAAGAAATTCAGTGTGTGGGAAAGTTCTGTATGTGACAAGGAAAAAGGAAAATAGAAGTCTTCAGTTCAGTCGCTCAGTTGTGTCTGACTCTTTGCGACCCCATGAACCATAGCAAACCAGGCCTGCCTGTCCATCACCAACTCCTGGAGTTCACCCAAACCCATGTCTATTGAGTTGGTGATGCCATCCAACCATCTCATCCTCTGTCGTCCCCTTCTCTTCCTGCCCTCCATATTTCCCAGCATCAGGGCGTTTTCCAATGAGTCAACTCTTCTCATGAGGTGGCCAAAGTATTGGAGTTTCAGCGTCAACATCAGACCTTCCAGTGAACACCCAGGACTGATCTCCTTTAGAATGGACTGGTTGGATCGCCTTGCAGTCCAAGGGTCTCTCAAGAATCTTCTCCAACACCACAGTTCAAAAGCATCAGTTCTTCAGTGCTCAGCTTTCTTCATAGTCCAAGAAGAAATCCGTACATGATCCATACATGATCACTGGGAAAACCATAGCCTTGACTAGACGGACTTTGTTGGCAAAGTAATGTCTCTTCTTTTGAATATGCTATCTAGGTTGGTCATAACTTTCCTTCCAAGGAGTTAGTGTCTTTTAATTTCATGGCTGCAATCACCATCTAGGTTAAAAAAAAAAAAAGATGGACAGATGTATAGGTGCTACAGAGGAAATAACTCTTGATTGGGAAGTCGGGCAAGAGTTCCCACCTGAGGAGGTGACGTAAGTTGAGACCTGAAAGATTAAAGCAGGAAGGTGGAGTTGTCATGGAGAGTGGGGTTGTATTTTAGACAGAGAGAACAGCATACAAAGAGATCCTCAAGTGGCAGGCAGTTTGGCTTGTTCAAGGCAGTGAAGAAGGCTGGTATGCCTGGGGCACTGTGAAAGATGAAAGGCGGGGAGTGTGGTTGGCGTGAGATGAAGTTGGACAGGTGGGTAGAAGCCAGATCATGCAGGGACCTGGAGGCTGTGGTTATGCATTTGGGTTTATTCTGAGTACAGTAGGAGCCTGCCCTTGCTTCCTCCAAACTTACTTCACCTGCAGTTTTTTTTTTTTTAATATCTGTTTTTGGTGATTCTATCTTTCCAGTTGCTTAGGCCAAACATTTTGGAGTTATCCTTAACTCTTTTTTCCCTCCTCTCCTTACACTACATCTTCCCTGCCAACAAATTCAGCTGCCTGTTCCTTTAAGTTATAATAGACTCTCACCACTTCTCATCACTTCCACTCTTTCCTGATCTAAGCCACCACCATCTCTTATCTGAATTACTGGATTCACTTCCCAGCATCTTGGGCTAAGGATGCTGTCAGATTATCTCCCTCCTGTGGTCAAAACCTTCTAATGTTTCCCCATCTCAGAGTGAAAGCAAATCTTACCATTGCACAATCTGGCCCCTCCCTTGTTATCTCTTAGATCCTGGATGCAAAGTCAGTGGGTACAATACTAGAGGAGGAATCAGAGGCTATAACCATTTATTCACTCAGTTAGTCCTTCAATAAATAGTTATTGAGTATCTGTGATGTGTCAGGCACTCCTCTATGTGCTTGGAACACACTGGGGATAGATAAAAAGTCTCTGCTTCATGGAACTTACACAGTAAAGAAGTAAATTACATAACTTGTTAGAAGCAAATAAGTGTTAGGGGGAAAAATAGTTAGATTAGGGAAAAACCCAGAATCTTGGGTGAGGAGAGATTGTAATTTTAAATAGGGTGGCCTTGCCGAGAATGGAAACAGTGACAGACTTTATTTTTTTGGGCTCCAAAATCACTGCAGATGGTGACTGCAGCCATGAAATTAAAAGATGCTTGCTCCTTGGAAGAAGAGTTATGACCAACCTAGACAGCATATAAAAAGTAGAGACATTACTTGGCCAACAAAGGCCCATCTAGTCAAAGCTATGGTTTTTCCAGTAATCATGTATGGATGTGAGATTTAAAGAAAGCTGAGCACTGAAGAATTTATGCTTTTCTGTGTGTGTGTTCATTCTGCAAGAAGTCTTTATTTTTTATTTTTTAATATAAATTTATTTATTTTAATTGGAGGCTAATTACTTTACAATTTGTATTGGTTTTGCCATACATCAACATGAATCCACCACGGGTGTACATGTGTTCCTGAACCTCCCTCCCTCCTCCCTTCCCTTACCATCCCTCTGGGTCATTCCAGTGCACCAGCCCCAAGCATTCTGTATCATGCACTGAACCTGGACTGGCGATTGGTTTCATGTATGATATTATACATGTTTCAATGCCATTCTCCCAAATCATCCCACCCTCTCCCTCTCCCACAGAGTCCAAAAGACTGTTCTATACATCTTTGTCTCTTTTGCTATCTCACAAAAGGGTTATTGTTACCATCTTTCTAAATTCCATATATATGCGTTAGTATACTGTATTGGTGTTTTTCTTTCTGGCTTACTTTACTCTGTATAATAGGCTCCAGTTTCATCCACCTCATTAGAACTGATTCAAATGTATTCTTTTTAATGTCTGAGTAATACTCCGTTGTGTATACGCACCACAGCTCTCTTATCCATTCGTCTGCCGATGGACATCTAGGTTGCTTCCATGTCCTAGCTATTATAAACAGTGCTGCAGTGAACAGTGGGATANAATATTGTATTGGTTTTGCCATACATCAACACGAATCCACCACAGGTATACACGTGTTCCCCATCCTGAACCCCCCTCCCTCCTCCCTCCCCATCCCATCCCTCTGGGTTGTCTCAGGGCAACAGTTTTGAGTGCCCTATTTTCATGCATCAGAGTTCAGGGTTTTAAAACAATTTTATCAAGTGTTGTGAAGTGTTGGAAATAACAGGGACCGTCAGAAGTTCTGGTGCCGGAACTGTGCTGATTAGCAGTGAGGACAACCTGTTTTCCTCTCTGACTGTCGCTTTTCCTATGACTTCGTACCCTTCACAGGTTACTGGGCAAAGAGTCACTGAAACGCATAAGGTGTGAACACTAAGTAATGACACGATAGCAGAAGCTGATGTTTGCTGCGTGGTTACTATGTGCTAAACAGCGCTCTAAGCACCTTTCAAGTGTTAAGTCATTTAGTCCTCACAGCTGTCATGGAAGGAAACTGAGGCACAGCCCAAGGGCAGAGAGCTAGTAAGACAAGCCCCAGGATTTGACCTTGGCAGGTCAGGTTTGGAACTTGTGCTGTTCACTGTGATGTTTTTAACACGAGTGAAGTAGGATGAAAATGAGTATGTTTAGGGTGAAAATGACACCAATGTTGTTTTTTTAAAAAAGCCAAAACCTTATCATTTTTGCTCACATGTTTCTATCACTCATCTCAAAAAAGAGACTAGTGGTGATGTTATCTCCTCCAGGAAATTGTGGGCTGGACTAACAGCCCCATGCTGGCCTCCCCCCACCTCATGAACTTCCCTCTGTGTATGAATCCTGTTCAGTGATCATTTGTTCACTTGTGGGTTGGTGCACCTAGACAGTGAGCCGCCGGAAGGCTGGGAGCTGGAGTCTGGCAAGTAGATCGTGGAGCTTGAATGTTCAGCCTCTGGGTATTGTTGGGATTTTCTCCCCTTCCTTTCTCCAGGCCACTCCTTCGAGCCAGCTGAATCTCCCGCCAGTCCTCCCAAGGAGTCTCTGTTAAGTGGTTCCCAGGGTCTACCTGGGTTTCAGGGAGGTGGATCTGCAGTCCTTTAAGGGGCTGCTGACTTTAGATGAGTCATCTTCATGACACTTGGGGCTTTCCCACTTCCCCTTGTGTTCCAAGAAGCTGAAGGTGGTCAGTGAGGGGGTAGGGGACATGGGGGTGAGGAGATTGAGCCATTTTGTGGATAGAAACCAGGACCACATAAGACATGGGGGATGTGCTTGGGGACAGGCTGGGGAGGTGGCTAAGGCTCCTCTTGCAGGGACAGAAGCCTCAGGTCAGTTCAAGGGCACAGTTCTGTATTCTAGAGAATACAGGTGGGAGATGGAAAGGAAGCCTGCCTGTGGTCTCTAACTAGCACTCGTCTCCTCTCTACTTATTTATTTCTTTGAATTTGATTAAAAAAGGGAGAGGTTGAAAAAGTAAGAGTAAGTAGAAGGGCCAAAGGGTGGGAGTGTCTGGAAATTTCCACCCTATGAGATAATGAAGACAGGCAACTTAGTGAGGCTGATGGAGACTTGGGCAGAATTCAGATTGGTCCCCTTGTAGACGTGTCCACCTTGCTGCAGCTGGCCTCAGTTTCTTAATGTGTGAAACGGGCACAGTTGTGAGGGCCGAGATTCTTTCTGTAAGTGGAAAAGTCTGTCCCAGTGGTTGGACTTCGAGGAACAGGAGTTGAAAATGAGGATCTATTGTCTCTTCTTTCAATTTAATTACAGAATTAACACCTTGTTTTTACCCTTTTCCGTTCTTATTATTTCCAAAATGTGGTCCTGATTTCCAGCATTCTTCAGCAGTTCAATTTTCTTTGTGATTTGCTTCAGTTGTCACACATTTTTGAGTCAATCCCATACCCGTTCGCTGACTGCACGGTGCATGTCAATGACAATGCTTTGTGGTTTGGAGGGATATCTTCAAAATCACAGGGAGAATAATTATGTCAAGAGGCAACTCATTTGGAAAGTGGAAACCCAATAGTTTCCATTCTTTCAAATGCCCTTTGTTGTCATGAGAGGCATTGTGTTAAAAATTCAGTTGCCAACTGTGAAAGGGAATTTATCACAATGAAAAAAATACCTTTTGGTAACTTAAATACCTGACAAAAGCATCTCAGTATTAAATCGTTAATTCGTTAGGACTCCCACCTGCTGCCAACTATAACTACTTTCTTTTATCATGATAATACAGACTGCCTGATTCTCTCGTAGAGTTTTTGGGCAGCAGTGAAATCAACATCTGGCAAAATCTGCTTGTAACTCTGAGATTTCAGTCTTGTCAGTGTAGAGACTTTGTGCTTTCTCCACTCATGGAGGTTTTCATAATTCAAGATCATAATTTAGAATTGCCACCGCCCAAGTCTGCAGTCTATTTCTTTTGGTACCATCTTGTCTTGCATGGCAAACATGCATAATAGTTTTTTAAAGTATCAGTAAATAAGGTGTCACATTACTGATTCTGTGGTAGCAGGACTTTTCTATTAGATCCTGTTATGTTGGGAGAATGGAATCTCCTTTAAGAAGAGGAGCCCAAGAATTTTTAGACTATGAGTGTGAAGTTTTCTTTACCAATTGGTGGTTAAAGATGCACCATTTATCCTGATTCGTGGAGGCTGGTTTGAGCACATCCTTGATTTAGAAGCCTGATGTGTTAATTTCCATATTTCTTCTGTCAGAACCAGAATATTCAAGTGCTTATTCAACAAGTATTTATTAACTGCCTACTCAGCACCAGGATTGCGCTAGGTATTTGGAATGCATCAGTAAATAAAACAGGCATAGCCCTCATGAGGCTTACAGTCTACAAATCAGTCATTGATATGGCTCATGATAGTTTAATATATTTTTAAAATCATAAAATGATTAAACATGAAAAATACAGGAATAATTTTGAGACCCATATTTATATTAACAACTGACTTTTAATTTGCTTTATTCCTTTTTATTTTTTTATTTAATAATTTTTTTGGCTGCACCACACAGCTTGTAGGATTCTAGCTTCCTGACCAGGGATTGAACCCAGGCCACCTCAGTGAAAGTGCCAAGTCCTAACCATTCGACCTCCAGGGAATTCTTAATAACTGACTTTTAAAATGCTTTTCTTTTTTTCCCTCTAATTATGGGCAGAGTAAAAAATTTGGAGGACACATTAAAGAAGAAACTAAATTCCACCAAGGTTCCTGGGTAGGAGGATAATCCTGAACTTGCTGCTTCTGGAAAACCAAGTAACATGTAACTCCAGCATTACACTATAGACATTATTACCACTTTGGTATGTTTCCTCTCTGTCTTTATGAAGTGCATTTTTTACCTGGTTGTGACCACATTGTATCTTAGATAGTCTGCTCTTTTTCCCTAAATATAGTTTATCTTTACTTTCACTAACTGTGTTTTTCTGTGACATTTTCTCCAAAACATCAGCATCCTTATCATTATCATCAGCAGAGGCCACATCCAGGACACAAAGTGTGTGTGGTGTGTGTGTGTGTGGTCAGCTGTGTGTATCTGTGTGGGTGTGTGTTTGCTGGTGATAAGGGACGTATTTGCTGTCCTGTTGAAAGTGAATCACTAAGCTGGAACAAAGTCCTGGATGAATTTAGCCAGCAGTGAACAACAGATGGGAGAGAATCTCTCTATTAAAACTCATTCCAACAAATAGTTGGATCCAGTCTGGTGTCAGAAATCTCCATTGGAGCTGCCTGTCTGTTCTCTTTGGTTCCAGCGTTCTTGGTGCGCTTGATGATTCTGTTGCCAGGGTTGCCCCTGAGAGGAGCTACCTTCTCCGGGGATTTCAGAACTACAGTAGGAAAGATCTTCTAACTGAATCTAACGCCATAATTCCATCCTGTGTCATTGGAGGGCTTGAAAGTAGATGCCTGGGTAAAATACTTAGTCTGGAGCCTGGCACGCGGTGCCCATTAGGTCTACTCCTAGACCACTCCTAAGGCCACCCCATTAGACCCCAAGAAACCACGCTCCCTTCCCCACATGCAGGTGCAGGTGCTCCCGACTCTGCCCTCAACAGCTATCCATCTGGGACCTACTGCTGTGCAACTTGTAACCTTGGCTGCTCTGTACTTATTATAATAACCCCTATTCCTCAGAGCCTCCTCGAGAACCTTTGATGTGCAAATTTTGCTGGCCTACTGAAGATTATTCACCAAATTTCTTTGTTACGCCCCTGCCTCAACCAATAACTGATGTTATTGTACTTCTAGATACTTACGTTTTCTAGTTACAGAAAGGAAAAAGTGCAATTTTCAACTACTACATGAATTATCCTTTTGGCTGCTTTCTATATGTGCTATTTTTTTAAACTTTTTATTTTGTAATGGGATGTAGCCAACTAACAATGTTGTGATGGTTTCAGGTGAACAGTGAAGGGACTCAGCCACACATATACCTGTATCCATTCTCACCCATGTAACAACATTCTATTAAAATTGTTTATACTCTCAAAACTTCTGTAAGTGATAATGCCAGTATCAGGCCACATAAAAAAGAGGGATTTTTTCTGGCAAAACTTCTTTAATTTGTATTATGGCTGTGAGCTTAGGTGCTTTTTTTGACTTCAGACCAAAAGGTTACAACTCTGATTTGGGGGCAGATTTTTCCCTCAACCCTTGGCAGAGGTGTAAACTATGTCTGCTTCTGTTAAATTGAAAATTCGATCAAAATAGTGAAGAGGGGAGGGTTTAAAATGGATCTCTATTCACCAAACCCTGCTTTTTTTTTTTTTAAGCAATATTTATTTATTTATTGGCTGTGCTGGGTCTTAGTTGAGGCATGCAGGATCTTTGATCTTCATTGTAGCATGCAGAATCTTTAGCTGTGCCATGCAGGATCTAATTCCCTGACCAGGGATCGAACCCAGGGCCCCCTGTTTTGAGCACTTGACGTCTTTCTTAGCCACTGGACCACCAGGGAAGTCCCTCAAACCTTCTTTTCTTTCCTAATTTCATTTCCCAGGGCCCCTCTTACAGTCTGATGGGGCCATATGACTAATTCCGGCTAATGGAATGTAGGAAGAAGGAATAAGTGTTTCTTTCAGGCTCTTGGGGGAGGTCATTGAGGGGATGTGACTGCTGGTTGACCTGTGAGCTGGATCCAGGCAATTGAAGGCTCCCCACCCCCTCCTCTGCCCTTGGCCACTTGCCTCCCCTATTTTCAGAAGTTCTCCAAGGATACAGCTTTAAGATAGAATGTAGTATTGAGACTGTCTGGATGGCAGTGTGACTGAACCCAGTTAAGTCCTCTATATAAACTTTTAAGATTTGGCATGTGTGTGTGTGAAGACTTACTCATCTTGCAGCTGCCCAAGACAAGCCTGGTAGGAAAGTTCTCTTGTTTATTAAACCTGCCACCCAGTAATCTGCAGTGGTCTGCCTCTTTCTTCAGTCTCTCCCTGCCTTCTGCATTTTGGGCTCTGTAATGAGCAACAAATAAACTTTTATTGTGGTGTCTGGCTACTGAGAATTTGGATATTTGTTACAGAAATTAGCTACACAAACTAATACAGGATTTGGCTCATAAATATTAGTTAGTTTTTTTTTTTTTTCTTCTGTTGGTCCCCATGAAACACAGAATGTCAGAGTCCTCTCAAGGAAGTCTGAACTGAAAAGAGTTGATAGGGTATGTCTAAGAAAAGCCCTTGAGAGAAAGTCAAGAGTTGAGCAGGAAAGCCAGATACATTGCCAATGGCACATAGTAGGGTTTGCAAGGAAGACATGGCCTCGGGTAAGGAGCCAGATAGGACCGTCGTGATGGATTCAAAACAAATTGGAAACAGACCAGGAGTGTTTGGGATAAATGCTGCAGACTGACAGTGGTTCTCTTCCTTGGCTTCACTCTGGAATATCTGGGGAGCTTTAAAAACCACCAGTGCTTAGCCTTCCAACCCCATTCAAGACCAGTGAATCAGAATCCATTTTGGCAAGCCCTGATGTCTATGTGATCAGTTCATGATCACATTGGTGATTTCAGCATGCTATTGTTGCTGAGACTCACTGCTGTGAACAGGATTGCAGCATCTGTACTTCACCTTTACTGAACACTGGGTACTAGTGTGAGGCATGCTTGGATGACCCGAAGGGACTGAATAATATGATGGCATGCTAGATAAAGGTCCGAGATAGGTGCAGCCAGAAGAAACCATGGCTCATACACACTATTCCTCAAGACATCTGTGACTTTTTTTCCTGCAAAGATATGGAAGGTCAGCCTGAGGGACTGCCATGGTGCCTTTGAGTTCCATTCCCTATGCCCTTGATGCTCTGATCAGGAGAATATCTCAGAGTTCTGGAGCCCAAAGGCCCCTTCCATGTTGTCCTGAGTCATGTTCATGCCATCTTGGGGAACAATGGAGCTTCATGTTTATGTGACTGGCATGTGAAACAGCAGGGAGTGGTTCATAGTAGCCACTGTGGATAACAAGGCATGATGATAGTGACTGCTAGTAAAGTATTATGCCTTTGAGGGTGTAGGCAAGTTGAATGGAAGTCAGATTTAAACTGAGCTTAAATATCTGCTATGATTTCTGGGAACCTTATCCAGTTCAGTGCCAGCTTATTAAAGTAGGCCAAAGTTTTAGTCTAAAGAGGAATACTGAAAGGCTCTGCTGTGGGCAGAGGAATCACCAGCTCTAATCTGGCTTTTTTTTTCTTTGGGAAACACTGTACTTTTGGAAGTTTACTCAGTTCTGTGACCACTGTGCACTAGTCATTTGTTCATTCATTCATTCAATAACTTCTAATGGTAATTTACTTGCCTGACATCGTGCAAGGTGCCAAACCAGTGAATAAACATGGTCCCTAACTTTCAAAGGGGCTTCCCAGGTGGCTCAGTGGTAAAGAACCCGCCTGTCAATGCAGGAGACACAGGAGACACAGGTTCAATCCCTGGGTTGGAAAGATCCCCTGGAGGAGGACATGGCAACCCACTCCAGTATTCTTGCCTGGAGAATCCCATGGACAGAGGAACCTGGTGGGCTACAGAGTTGGACACAACTGAAATGACTTAGCACACACTACTTTCAAACGTCTTTTTGAAGGCACTTTCACTTGTAACTTGTGGATTTATAAGGCTCTGCAAGGGAGGCAGGTTGATACCCATTTTATAGGAGAAGAAAGTAACAGGGCAANTGGGCTACAGAGTTGGACACAACTGAAATGACTTAGCACACACTACTTTCAAACGTCTTTTTGAAGGCACTTTCACTTGTAACTTGTGGATTTATAAGGCTCTGCAAGGGAGGCAGGTTGATACCCATTTTATAGGAGAAGAAAGTAACAGGGCAATTAAACCACTTGCCTGAGGTCACATATGTGACAGCCCCTATATTGTTACCCAAGGCTTCTGACTCAGGTTCAAGGTCTCCCCAGGGAGAAGAGCCAATGGCTGCAGGAAGTTGGAGAGGAGAAATGTGCTGGCCAAGGCTAATGTTCTCTTCCAAACCTAGCATCAGGAGGGTTCTGAAACAAAGCATGAATGTGAATTCAAGACTATTCTAACTGTGTCACCATGGGGAAAAGTGTGTGAATCTAAAGGCAGATGAGGAAACAGAGGTGGCCCAGAGGGGTCTTCAGGAGTCATCAAGTGCCCTGAGGTTGCCTGGGCGAAGAAGCACATTCAGATCCGTGGAGAGAAAGAGATCTTGTCACAGACTCACTGTGTTGAGGGCTTCTTGAGCTCAGGCCACCTTTCTCAAATTGCCTTTGGCATTCAGACCTTTCTTAAGGTGTAGAATATGATCCCTGCAGGTTCTGGGATTCCTGGGAGAACTACCTGATGGTCACTAGTATCCATTCCCCATCTTCTCCAAATTCTTTCTTATTGCCTTTGTATTAGACAAAGAAACACAACCAACAGGATTTATCTGTCTTTCTGTCTTTCTACCTATCTATCTATCTCCACAGAGAGAGAGAGAGTGGTTTATTTTAAGGAGTTGGCTCATGTGATTGTAGAAGCTTGGCAAGTCCAAAATTTGCAAGATAGGGTGACAGACTGGACACCTAGGGAAGAGTTGCAGTTTGAGTGCGAAGACTGTCTGTTGGTTGAATTCCTTCTTTCTGGGGNAGAGAGAGAGTGGTTTATTTTAAGGAGTTGGCTCATGTGATTGTAGAAGCTTGGCAAGTCCAAAATTTGCAAGGTAGGGTGACAGACTGGACACCTAGGGAAGAGTTGCAGTTTGAGTGCGAAGACTGTCTGTTGGTTGAATTCCTTCTTTCTGGGGCGGGGGGTCAGTCTTTTCTGTAGTAAGATCTTCAGCTGATTGGACAAGGCTCATCTACATTATAGAAGGTAATCAGCTTTCCACAAAGTTGACTGACTTAAATGTTGATCTCACCCTCCTCCCACACAAATATTCACAAACATTCTGTGAAACATCCAGAATGTTTGAGCACTGAGCTGGGTACCATGGTCTAGCCAAACTGACATAAAATTAGCTATCACAGTCCTCTTGCCCATCACATGTACACTCTACTTGTCAAAGTGTGCATGGAAAATGAAATATCCAAATGCCCACTCTGTTCTCTGCAACTGACAGAAAGTCCCCTAGATATGAATGGGTTCGGTTCTGAGAGCACGTTTTAAAGTCCAATTTGTTCGTAAGTCCAGTATGTTTGTAAGTTCAACAAAGTTAGCCTAGGTACCCAGCCAACACAATTGGCTATATAGTTCAGTTCAGTTCAGTTCAGTTGCTCAGTCATGTCCAACTCTTTGTAACCCCATGAGTTGCAGCACACCAGGCCTCCCCGTCCATCACCAACTCCCAGAGTTCACCCAAACTCATGTCCATCAAGTCAGTGATGCCATTCAGCCATCTCATTCCTGTNGTCTGTGTAGGCTCTGGGAGTTGGTGATGGACAGGGAAGCCTGGCGGGCTGCAGTCCATGGGGTCGCAAAAAGTTGGACATGACTGAGTAACTTAGCTGAACTGAACTGAACTGAAAGTCCTAGAAACCCTAACGAGATGGTGGGTATTTACCTCCCACCCTCTTACTTCTTTCCACCCTTACAGCCTGAGTGTTCTCTTAGATAAGGAATTTTTATCATGTCATTATAATGTGTTCTATCCTGCTCTCTGAATCATCAACTTGAAAATCCTTTAATGAATTCCCATGGCTCTTAAGATAAAGATAAAAACACTTTAGGACACTACCTGATGGCTTTTCCCTACCTGCTCGAACTCTACAATAGGCTACATTCTATTCTACACTCCAGTCATGCCTCTCTTCCTTCCGCCCCTCAGACTCGCTGGGCTCTCTTCCTTGCCCTTTTCCTCTGCTTAGCTCTTGCTTCTCCTCCACATGTCAGTTCAAGCATGGTTCTTACCAAAGTCCTCCTTGACCTCCTGACTAGGTGAAATCTTCCATTAAGTTGTCACATAACATTGTTATTNCTCAGACTCGCTGGGCTCTCTTCCTTGCCCTCTTCCTCTGCTTAGCTCTTGCTTCTCCTCCACATGTCAGTTCAAGCATGGTTCTTACCAAAGTCCTCCTTGACCTCCTGACTAGGTGAAATCTTCCATTAAGTTGTCACATAACATTGTTATTTCTATTATTCTTACCATGGCTGCAGTGTATGATAAATCTGATTAATGCCTCTCTCCCCTACTTCACAGCACGCTCTAAGAAGTACAGGGAACATGTCTATTTTTGTTTATCATTGCATTGTCAGCACACAGCTTGATACCTAGAAGGAACTCAATAAATCATTTACTGAATAGATAAATAAGTGAATCAATCAATCACTATCTAAGCTAACAGAATTCTTAGAGGTTCATCCTCCTTACAGGATACAGTTTAGCATATTAGGCTGCAATGTTTACACTCTACATTAAGTTTACAACAAAGAATCATATGAACAGACTATCACTAAACTTATAAAGTCACATTTTTAGAATATTAAGAAGAAAAAAATTAAGAAATGTTTTAAATACCACCTCTGAAACTTCAGTACTTTGGCCACCTCATGAGAAGAGCTGACTCATTGGAAAAGACTCTCATGCTGGGAGGCATTGGGGGCAGGAGAAGAAGGGGACGACAGAGGATGAGATGGCTGGATGGCATCACTGACTGCATGGACGTTGAGTCTGAGTGAACTCTGGGAGTTGGTGATGGACAGGGAGGCCTGG
>SJYV01039380.1:313540-391974 GCA_006410875.1 Neotragus pygmaeus | reverse complement strand
CTTTGGCATTGCCTTTCTTTGGAATTGGAATGAAAACTGACCTTTTCCAGTCCTGTGGCTACTGCTGAGTTTTCCAAATTTGCTGACATATTGAGTGCAGCACTTTCACAGCATCATCTTTCAGGACTTGAAATAGCTCAAGTGGAATTCCATCACCTCCACTAGCTTTGTTCGTAGTGATGCTTCCTAAGGCCCACTTGACTTTACATTCCCAGATGTCTGGCTCTAGGTGAGTGATCACACCATCATGATTATCTGGGTCATGAAGATCTTTTTTGTACAGTTCTTTTGTGTATTCTTGCCATGTCTTCTTAATATCTTCTGCTTCTGTTAGGTCCATACCATTTCTGTCCTTTATCAAGGCCATCTTTGAATGAAATATTCCCTTGGTGTCTCTAATTTTCTTGAAGAGATCTCTAGTCTTTTCCATTCTGTTCTTTTCCTCTATTTCTTTGCATTGATCATTGTACTGTAATAGGTTTATAATACTTTTCATACAAATAATACATAAAAAACACAGAAACAAAGAAAAGGTTTTAAATCTGACAGTACAGTAGTACAGAACAACAACTGGCATACAGGGGCTGGTATTGAGTGAAGAGGCAGGAAGAGTTATTGGCTGGAGAGGGAGAGGAGGTGGGAGATGGTAGAGGTGAAATATTGTCAGACTAGGAGACAGAGGGCAAGCTGCAATTTCACTCATTCCTGATTTTGATGGAACACATGTTCACATCTTTGAAAGTTTGAAACTTGAAGGTTAATATGTAGGGGACTTGCTGGAGTTAGAATCTTTATAAAAAGCAAATCTGATTTGAGCAATGTAAGATTCTGTCAAGGCCCTGTCTCTGCCCCGTGCTCTCACCACTCTCAGCTGCTACACTGGCATTTCTTTGCCTGAGAGCTTCATCTGGCCACTGGATCTTGCTCTGCTGTCTTTTCAACAAGTCAAGAACACAGTCTGACTTCTGTTTCCATGGGCTCTGCATCTGTGGATTTGGCCAACAGCATATCAAAAATATTTGAAACAAAATTCCAGAAAGTTCCTAAAAATCAGAACTTGAATTTGCCATGCTCAAGCAACTATTTGTATAACATTCTTATTGTATTATCATAAGTAATGGGGCTTTCCTGGTGGCTTAGACGGTAAGGAATCACCCATAATGCAGGAGACCCAGGGTTCAATCCCTGGGTCGGGAAGACCTAGATAAGGGAATGACTACCTACTCCACTGTTCTTGCCTGGAGAATTCCTATTATTAGTAGTATTATAAGTAATCTAGAGATGATTTAAAGTCTATCAGAGGACGTATGCAATGCATAATCAAACACTATACATTTTATGTGATCCTTGAGCATCTAAGGATGCTGAAGCATCTGAAGGCGGGGTCCTGGAACCAATCTCCTGCAGACACCTGGGAATTGGTGCCTTCTGAGAGCGACCCTAAACTTTCTCTCTCCTGGTTGGCAGCTGAGGCCCGAGCCTCACCCTGGCTCCTGGTGCTCTGTGGAGGATGAAGCTGCTGTTGCCCACAGGACTAGCTTGTCTTTACTGCTCCTTACCCTTCTCTGTCAAGCTTCCCCACTCCCTTCCTGAGAGTGCTCATCTCCTATAAAAGCATCTTCCAAAATGCAGATTTGATCTCTGGGTTGGGAAGATTCCCCTGGAGAAGGGCATGGCAACCCACTCCGGTATCCTTGCCTGGAGAATCCCCTGGACAGAGGAGCCTGGCAGGCTACAGTCCATGGAGTCACAAAGTGTTGGACTTGACTGAAGCAACTTAGCACATGCACAGTACACAATGTTCCAAAGTACCTGGCTTTCTGACATCCTCACTGAATAGCTGAATTAATAATTTATGTGGTGCTTAATAATAAATATTCTTATAATTTAAACCACCCAAGTCAGGGCTTTTTCCTACTACTTGAAGTTGGCAGAAAACATATTAAATGAAAATTAGGACAATATCTAACATCAATAAATGTGTCCATGTCAAGTATTATTTGAAACGTCATCATATAAGCTTATTTGATTATTTTAACAATCCTTGCAGAATGTTTGCAGGCTTCCCAGGTGTTGCTAGTGGTAAAAATCCCGCCTGCCAATGCAGGTAGATGTAAGACCTGGGCTGGGAAAATCCCCTGGAGGAGAGTGCAGCCACCTGCTCCACTATTCTTGCCTGGAGAATCCCATGGACAGAGGAGCCTGGCAGGCCACAGTCCATAGGGTCACAAAGAGTTGGACTTGACTGAAGTAACTTGGCACGCACGCGCACACACACACACACACACACACACACACACACACACACACACACACGGCACTGCTGCCTGGGGAAGTGATCTGGGCTGGAACTAGATACTTGAGGGTCATTAACAGAGCTATCAAAGTGAAGAGGATTGCTCCGTGGAGAGGGAAGAGAGTGAGAAGAGGTTCTTGCATAAGAGCTCCCCTGATTAATGACAGCAGTGAAGGAACTGGCCAAGAAAGCTGCAGGGAAAACCAGGAGCAGGTTGTACTCTGGATGCCCAGGGAACAAAAGGCATCCTAAACATTGCCACCATGGTTCACAGAGTTAAACATGCCAGGAGGCTGAGAAGATGAAGGTCATAACATGTCCACTAAATGCAGTGACGCCTCAGTGACAAAAGTGCTGTGGAACAGGAAGGGGAATGGGGGGTGGTGGTGGGTGGGAGAGTGCCAGAGCATTTCCTGAGGTTTCTTGCTGAGCCAGGCCCCGTCCAAGCTCCAGATTCCAGCTCTCAGGAAGCCTGTGGGTATTTGCTGCTCAGCTGAGAGATGGAGGTTTAGAACCATTGCTTGTTTCATTGCTTAAGGGATGATTGTTACTCCAGAGCCTTGGGCCCATGGTGAATGAGCCCTGGGCCTGTTCTTTTTGCCTCTGGGTATGGCTTATCTCAAGAACTCTATGCAGGAATAACACACGAAAGGGACCTAGAGTCCTAGTGATGATGATGTTAAAAATAATATGACATGTATTGATGGGAATTCCCCAGTGGTCCAGTGGTTAGGACTCCATGTCTTCACTGCCAAAGACGTCGATTCAGTCCTGGCTGGGGAATTCAGATCCTGCAAGCCACATGGCTTGGCCAAATTGAAAAAAGAAAACACAACCATATATTGAGAGTTTACTATGAGTCAGGTTGAGGGCAAGTCTTTAATAGAAATTATCTCAGTATCACTCAGGTATCCCCTGTAAGATAGTTACAACATCTCCATTTTACAGAAGATAAAAATTGAGACTCATAGAGGCTAAGCTACTTGCTCAAGGTCACACAGCTAGCAAACAGAGAAGCTTTTTGTTCTGTTATAAATGTTGTTAAAATGTTTATCATGAGTTGGCTCTAAAGCTCATCACAGAGGAATCTAGAGGGTGAATGAAGAGAGGGAATGACTAAGAATGACTCTTCTGCCCCCATCACGTCACCTCCTGGCTGTGCAGTGTTGTTTGTTATATCCATGTTCACTGCTTAACTGATCACATGTTTCAGCCTACTCTGTGCCAGGCACCGTGCTTGGGCTGAGATGGAAGACCTACCCTGCTACCGGCAGCTCATATCCTCTTGGAGTGACCAGCTTGCACACAAGCAGTGTGAGTGCAGTGCAGTGGTTTCAGGATAGAGACATGGGGTGGGGCCCAGGGGAGGCTTAAAGTGGAGTGTCCTCTTCCCTCCAGAAGAGGCAGGCAGGAAATCCTTTCTGAAGGACCTGGGACATCAGTGGAGACTTCAAGGATGAGGAGAAGGCCTCTAGGCAAACCAGGTGGACTGAGGGGGAAGAACAGTCCAGGTTTGATAATCCGGGTTACAAAAAAGAAATTCAAGGCTCTCATTTTGGTCTCTGCTCCTCCACTGCAGAGTGTCTCCAGTTCTCCAAATCTCCTAACTGCAAAAGGCTATCAGAAAATTTCCCCTAGATTCTTAGAGCCAAAAAGAATGGATTTACTCTAATTTGCTTCTGATATTATGGGGAAAGCATTGGTCTTGCTCCTCCACTGCAGAGTGTCTCCAGTTCTCCAAATCTCCCAACGGCAAAAGGCTATCAGAAAATTCTCCCTAAATCCTTAGAGCCAAAAAGAATGAATTTACTCTAATTTGCTTCTGATATTATGGAGAAAGCATTGGTCTGGGAGTTTCTCAGCTAGTATTTTTTGGAACATGGAAGGATTTTTTTTTTTGAGACAGTGAAGGCAGGTGTAGGAAAACTCATTTTCACAAATGCACTAATGGTATGTAAAGTTAGAAAAAACATTGACAAATAGATGGAGGCCATCTCTATCACAAAGAAAAACTGTCTCATTGTGCAAATAAAATTCTGTAATCTCCATTAGGGGCTTCTCTGTTGGCTCACTGGTAAAGAATCCACCTGCAATGCAGGAGACTCAGGGTTCAATTCCTGGGTTGGGAAGGTCCCCTGGAGCAGAAAATGGCAACCCACTCCAGTATTCTTGGCTGGGAAGTCCCATGGTCAGAAAAGCCTGGCAGGTTACTGTACATGGGGTTGCAAAGAGTTGGACACAACTTAACAACTAAACCATCACCACTACCAATCTGCATCAGGCCTTCAAGGCATCTTTCTGGGAAATTTTTCTGACACTCAGGTGGGTAAGTACTTTGCTTTTTATTCTGTTTATTTAGATAGTCATTGCCTTCCCTGGGCCTAATTAATACGAGAAACAAGAATAGGCTCTAGGGAGGCAATAAGGTGGAAGCAAACTGAAGCAGAAAAGGGTGTTAGGAGAGCTGGAGAGGAGTTGCTTCCATAAGCGTAGACTTTCTGAGACTGCTGTTGAGTTCTGAGCCCTGGTTCCACAGGGCTTTCTCTTCCTATAAAGTCCTCAAAGGCAGGGACCATTTCCTGGTTAGCAGCAATGCCTATCACGTAGTTGGCACTCGGTAATGTTAGTGTCATTCCACCCTTTCTCTGTTTATTTATTTTTTCTTCTCTACATCTCTCCTTGAAGGGACTGTGTGTGATGGATTAGCTAGGATTCAAGATGGCAAGCAACAGAAACTCCCATCTGCTAGCTCACTCACAAAGAGGGAATGTAGTGTAAGATACTAGAGCATCTCATAGAATTTGCGAGGAGATGCTTTTTAGATTCAGGCTGGAACTGGGCCTGGAATTTCCTGTAACTTTCTCTTCACCTCTCACAATTTCTACTCCCAGCAAGGATACTCATTAGTCTTATCTGGATTGTATCACTTTCAGCCAGAAGAGAAGGGCTACAGTTCAGAAACTTCGTTGCCTATAGCGTTTCTGTGATGATGTGACTGCAACGGCGTCCTCCCCCCCAATTTAGAGTAGCTGTCATACAGCTGAGGATGTCCATGAGGGCTATAAACAATGCTTTTATTGAGGCAATTTGGTTTTATAATTCTTGGGTGACTGGAGAATTCCAAATGAAGTGCTGGGGAGTTGTCTTCTCTTTGGTATGACAAAAAGTTATTTTCTTAGAAAACTGACTTTTTGATAACGCATGCTACATATAGTCTCATCTTTTTCTACTGCTACTGCTAAGCCGCTTCAGTCGTGTCTGACTCTGTGCGACCCCATAGACGGCAGCCCACCAGGCTCCTCCGTCCCTGGGATTCTCCAGGCAAGAATACTGGAGTGTGTTGCCATTTCCTTCTCCAATGCAGGAAAGTGAAAAGTGAAAGTGAAGTCGCTCAGTCGTGCCCGACTCTTAGCGACTCCATGGACTGCAGCCCACCAGGCTCCTCCGTCCATAGGATTTTCCAGGCAAGAGTACTGGAGTGGGTTGCCATTGCCATCTTTTTCTAGATGTTTAGAAACCAATGAACACTAGTTTAACAGTGTTAGCTGTTAAGAGTGTTAGCTGTTAACACTTTCTCTTACATGGAAACAGTTACCAGCCCCTACACAGGGAGTATCAAGGGAGATGACATTAGCACCCGAGTCAGATGAGTTTCCTGCCACATTTTTATTTTTCCATGTGTAGTTGTTATATTTTGAAGGACATTATCTGATCCATGAGTTATGAAATGATTTAAATACTGAATTCATCCTCTTCTACTTTCTTGGGATGAAACCAGATTCATGCATTATCTTGGGAGAAATTAATTTTAACCTAATTAATCTTGCTAATAACTGGATCAAACTCTTATGTATATTGTTTCTTTCATTCCTTCTTTCATTCATCAAACATTTGTTGCTGTACCTTCCTTGTTAGAATCTATTCTAGTAATTAAAAACAGATCAGTGATTTATTTTATAAATCAAACATTTTTCAGTAAATAAGTCACTTTATAGCAAATATAATAGTATTTACTTATTTTATAATAAATATAATAGAAACAGAAGTTATCTAAGCCTAGACAGGTGTAAGATATTTATGATAATCTAGGAATCAGCAAACATTTTCTCTAAAGGGACGGATAGCAAATATTTTTGGATTTGCAGTCCATACAGTCTAGGGCACAACTACTCAACTATGCCTGTTGGTTTAAAAGCGACACACAATATGTAAACAGATGAGTGTAACTATGTTCCAATAAAACTTTATTTGTGGACACTGAAATTTGAATTTCATGTAGTTTTAATGTGTTACATGTTCTTCTTTTGAATGGGAAATTTTTGAATTTTTCAATCACTCAATCACTTTTTTAGCTTGAAGATTCTACAAAAACAGGTGACAGACTGGATCTGACCTGTAGGTCTGTTTGATGACCTCTTGCTCAGTTGTGTCTGACTCTTTGCAGCCCCATGGACTATACAGTCCATGGAATTTTCCAGACCAGAATACTGGAATGGGTAGCCGTTCCCTTCTTCAGGGGATCTTCCCAACACAGCGATTGAACCCAGGTCTGCCTTGTTGCAGGTGGATTCTTTGCCAGCTGAGCCACCAGGGGAGCCCAAGAATACTGGAGTGGGTAGTCTATCTCTTCTCCAGAGGATCTTCTTGCCCAGGGTCTTTGAACCAGGGTCTCCTGCATTGCAGCTGGATTCTTTACCAGCTGAGCTACCAGCTGTATTTGTGGACACTGAACTTTGAACTTCATGTAGTTTTAATGTGTTACATGTTCTTTTGAATGGGAAATTTTTGAATTTTTCAATCACTCAATCACTTTTTTAGCTTGAAGATTCTACAAAGACAGGTGAACAGACTGGATCTGACCTGCAGATCTGTTTGCTGACCCCTGCTCTAACAATAAGGGCATAGGATTCACCCATCTACTTGGGTATCTTGGTTTAGTTTTCCTATTTCACAGGCATTCTTAAAGGAGCATTCCTGAAAGAACAAAGCAATGCTTCTGTTGATCTTGGTGTTGAACTCATTCTTTCTTGGCTTATGGAATGTTAGTATTCGACTTCACTTGGTGTGGAGTAAGAGCCCCACGCTGAGAAGGTTGCTTTTAAGTCTTTGCACTTGAAGCAGCACAGTCAGTGATTCTGTAGGTGTGCAGTTTCTAAAACCAGGGAGAGAGAGAACAATTCTGGGGAGAAGCAATTTAAAACCAGTTCTAATTGTTCATGCAAGTTATTTTTACCAGTCTTAGGGGACAGATAAATGATCACATTGTTATTATTTTTATAGATTATATTTCAAAAAGCTTTTCTGCTAAGAGTGATTAAATACCAAGTTTTAATTTCACTCACTCAGGAAAAATTTTCCATCCCATTAGGATTTTTTTTTTCTTGATAACTTACTGTAGGAGACTATAACTCAGGGCTTTCAGGAACCTCTTTCCAGAACTTCCAGTGGCATAGAAGACATGTGATTTTGCTAAATATTTGGGAGAAATACAGGTGGGAGAAATACAGGGAAATGAGAAGATGTGTATAAGAGACAGGTGGGAGAGTGCCAGAGCATTTCCTGAGGTTTCTTGCTGAGCCAGGCCCCGTCCAAGCTCCAGATTCCAGCTCTCAGGAAGCCTGTGGGTATTTGCTGCTCAGCTGAGAGATGGAGGTTTAGAACCATTGCTTGTTTCATTGCTTAAGGGATGATTGTTACTCCAGAGCCTTGGGCCCATGGTGAATGAGCCCTGGGCCTGTTCTTTTTGCCTCTGGGTATGGCTTATCTCAAGAACTCTATGCAGGAATAACACACGAAAGGGACCTAGAGTCCTAGTGATGATGATGTTAAAAATAATATGACATGTATTGATGGGAATTCCCCAGTGGTCCAGTGGTTAGGACTCCATGTCTTCACTGCCAAAGACGTCGATTCAGTCCTGGCTGGGGAANTAGTTCTTTAATAACCTGAGCATAACACTGTCCGAGGGACTCAAGTCTGATCTCATTAGTGTGAGCCCCCCAGGCCCTGACAAAGAACACTACAACTGTAAATCCTTAGCAATGCTTGCTGATTGGAGGGAATGATTTCCCTCATATAAACCTTGCCTGACTCAGACTCAGTCATTTCAGGTACTGGAAGGATCAGTAATTGATGTGGTATTATAAAGTGAAGCCCCTCTATCCAGACACGGCCACTTTTTAGCTGTAGGACCTTAGTCCAGCCCCTGTCCACCTGAGTTTCCTCTTCTGTGACAAGAGGGGTTAGCCATAGGGTTGGTTAAATCTCTACCACCTCCACAAGTTCCAGGAATCTCTATTTGGCAACACACTTTGCCACGTCTATATGACAAAACCAAATTGGAAAGAGCTCGGACAGTTCGTTTGGAATAGACTAGAACTTGCGCATTTTAGAACCTCTGCGTGAAAGCGCTTAGCCACCAATATGGGTTACTTTGATAATCTTATCGAGGTTCCAGGCTAGTTCAGGGGACAGCTGCCGGGAGGAAGTGGGCGTGGCGATTTCCCCGACTTCCTTGTTTGGAGCAAACTTTGGCAGCATCTGACCGGCTCGGATGTTTGCTTTTCCATCTGTTGATGTGTTTTTTGGGAGTTCTCTTGCCTGCCAGAGAAAACATCCAAAAGAAGCACGACGCCAAATCTTAGCCATTCCCTTGAGTCCCCCAACCCCACCAGCCTCCAGAGAGGGGAAGCCGAAGCTGAGAAGGAAAACAGACGTGCCTGGAGCGCGCTGGCTTCCAGGGAGAAGGTGGCAAAGACAGGGATTTCGGTGCCCACCCACCCACCAGCCCGCATCCACGCGCGCGGGTGCGCGCCTACTCCCTTTGTTCGCACTCCTCTCGTGGTATCTGGAACCTGGCACTGGAGATGGGGCATTTGCGAGGCTCGCTGGCTCCGCCGTGCGCCTAGTGCCTTAGTCGACTTCGCGCTCGCGGTGCCAGCAGCCGGCGCGCTCCGCTCTCAGCGAGCGGCGGACCGGCGGGGACAGCGCGCCGCGCGCCCGGGCAGGGGACGAGGCTGAAAGCGGGGCGCCGGCGCCGGGGTGCGCGCCCCTCCGCTGGGGACCTCGGGACGCCGCTGGCCGAGCAATGACGGACGCCAGCAACAAGAAAGAGGGCTTCAAAAAATGCCGGAGCGCCACTTTCAGCATCGATGGCTACAGCTTCACCATCGGTGAGAACTTTCCGCCCTCTGCCCTGCTTCCGGCTTTCCGGGGGGCGGCGAGGCTTCTTCTGAGCCAGGGAGGTGGGTGGTCGGAGTGGGGCTGGGTCGCGCGGCGCTCGCCAAGCGGGGGACCCGGGGAGCGGCGACCGTGCTGGAAAGTCGCGTGTGTGGGTCGGCCGTCCTGAGGCTGTCCCCGCGGTGCCCCTCCCGCCGCTCTAAGCCGGCATCCCGCTTAAGCTGGTTTTTAGGGTCACACCTTTCTGAACTGCTCCATTTCCTCGCCGCGATGTTAGTAACGCAAGCTCGGAGAGGAGGGATAGAGGCACGGATGGAGGCAGAGAGATGGAAAGGTACGGGGAGAGAGAGCGACACAAAGACGTGCACGACAGACGGACAGAGACGCAGAAAGACACACAGATAGGAGAGACCGAATGACAAGAGGCATCCGGACAGATGCGTTAGTAGACACACCTAGACACCAGTTCAGAAATACGAAGTCAGAGAGGCCGACAGAACGTCAGAGATGCGGAGAAAGATGATGCAAACAGAGATGAGCTGACTCTGAGAGACAGACACACAGAGATAGATTCAGAGAAAGAGACTGAAGAGTAGGTTTCACAAAAGTTGAAATAAGGAGAGAAAGGAACACAAGGAGAGAGAGAGAGAGGAAGGAGGTAGGAAGGAAGACAGGGAAGATTCGGCAAAAAAGAGACACAGAGAGAGTCAGAAGAAGGCAGGGGAGAGGGTGGGATGTATCATGCTACTAAAAGATTTGAGAAACATCTGTCTCATGTCCTCTGGATTCCCAGTGGCTCCCCTCCCAAACCTTTTCCTAAGAGGGGCCTGGAGGTGTCTCCATGGTCCTTAGAGGAAGCAGGAACACAGGGCTGACTCTCCAGAAGCTGAATTTAAGGAAATCAGTTCTTGGTGCTTTTACTACCGGTGCCATGCTGTACTGTTTTGAATCAACTGGTCCAAGGATTATCTCCTCATTTTCCCAGGAGATGGGCTAAGCCAGGGAGGCTTCCTCTCCAGGATGTCAGAGATTGGAGACCAGCAGGGCACAGCTAGGTGTCAAGGAGCTGCTTCAGCTTTTCTACTTCTGTGTGTGCTCAGGGCAGTGTGGCTATAAATCTGAGCTTCTCCTTGGAGCCTTTGAAAGTGAGGGGTATATTAAGGCGCTTTTTGAAGTGTAGCAGGAATTTGTCAGGGGCAAGAAGAGGCTATTGAAGAGGATCTGGGCCACTTTGCTTCTTCTAATGGAGTGGCCCAAGATTAAGGGGGCATGGGCTGGATACATTGCTACCAAAATTCAGTCTGAGCGCCTTTACCTCTTCCCAAGTCTCTCCATTCTGGCTTGAACTTGCCTTTCTTGCCTCGGTTGTCATGGCAGATCTGTTTCTTCCACACACTCATGATGGCTTGCCCTAGCCCCCATCCCACCCCTCGGAGCCTTTGCTCAGGCTGTCCCCTCAGTCAGGAAGACCATTCCCCCAAGTATGCATTGAGAAATCTTGTCTATTCCAACTCTCACTTACCTCCTCCTCTGCTTTTCTTCCCCACGAGAAAGAACTCCTGCACTCATTTTGGCCTCCTAGTCCTATATGGGGGCTCACACCTAGCCTTGAACCAGTATTTCAGCAACTATTCCTGTCCTCTTACGCTGCAGGTTCCTTAAGAATGAGATTGTGTCTATTTTTCACCCTCTAATAGTGAGTGCTTGGGAGTTTTTGTAGGAATGAATTAAAGTTTGTCAAGGTCCAAAGTGATTAATTAAAAGGCTGTGTTAATACTAGTTTTTGTGAATCTAGTTAGAAAGCTTCCAAAAATGATTTTTAAGTTTTACCTGGCAGTTCCCTGTGAAATCTTTCAAAAACCGTGGCTTCTAAAACTCAAGTTTATAGTGTGGCTGCCCTCTGCCTAACATCTACTCCCTTTCTGCTCCCATTCTCACTAGAGGAAATGGTCTAGCTCATTGGTGTGGTCTGCTGGTCAGATGGGACCTCAAAAATGAGCAGGTCACTTCCTGGTGAGAGAGCTGCCAGCTTGTTTCAGATCTTTGGGCATTTATTCATTCACTCCTTTCCATCTGCCCTCCTCCTTCCCTCCCTCCTTCAACAAATTTTTATTGAATTTTACTGTATTAAAAAACACAATTTAATAGAATGCCCGCCACGTGGCAAACATTCAATAAACGGTAATTGTGATTATTCAATACCCTAAGCTAATATCATGGGGAATTGATGAAGATACATCAGACCTAAAACCTAGGATTCAAGGAATTCTTACTCTTGAGGTGATATGATGTCTTCATACATAACATTTTACAAAATAAAAGCTTTTAAATGCTGCCAGATACATATTAGAAGTTTTAGGCCAATATAGACATTGAAGCAAATACAGATAATCAAAAAGAAAGAAAAAAAATCACTTAGTAATTTTACCACCCACCGCTAAACATTATTAATATTTATTGTATATACTTCCAGTGCTTTTTAATATATACAATTTTTTAACAGCAATCATAATGTTTGGTAATGGTACTTAATATCATAGTAGCTTTGTTTCATACTCTATATTTGTTTTTATTAAAAAAACTTTTATTGTTGGCTATTTAGGTTGCTTTTACTTTTTACCATAATAGACAATGAAAAAAGACTAAATATTTGAGCACATCCATTAACACTTTTGAGAATAAATTTCTAGAAGTACAATTGCGTGGTCTAAGACTATGTATATTTTTAGGGATTTTAAAGCATGTTGTTAAGTACCCTCTGGAAATACCAACTCACACTCCCACAAGCCGTGTGTTCACACACTCTCATAAGTACTGATAATTTTTAAAGAGTTGTTTGTTTGGGAGGTGTAAGGTAGTATCTTACTTCCCCATGTTATTTCACTTCTTTACATTTTATGTCCTTTGCCTGTATGTTTTTCCTCTGGGGGAGTTTCATCATTTATTTTTAATTTTCAAGCACAGTTGACTCTTAAACAATGTGGGTTTGAATTGCACAGGTCCACTTATACAAGAATTTTTTTTCTATAGTAAATACTACAGTATACACAATCTGTAGCTGGTTGAATCTGAGGATGTGGAATTGGCGCTTTGGAAGAATCACATATAGGATTGGTTATGACACAAATTTTCTTTTTAAAATTTTATTTATTTATTTATTTTTTACTTTATAATACTGTATTGGTTTTGCCATACATCAACATGAATCCGCCACGGGTGTACACAATTTTTCAACTAACCCTATTTGTTCAAGAGTCAGCTCTACTCTTAATGTATGTAATACATGTTAATTATGCATACAATCAATGTATCAAATGTACATAATATATAATTATAGATACTACATATTAATTGTACAATATATTATGTAATAACTATATATTAATCATGTGATAATTAATATGTACCAATAATATGCATTATATACACACCATGTACCTGTGTCTCTGTGTGTGATTTGCAAGTGCTGTCTTGTATGTTACGTGACATTTTCTTCTAAGCAGGGGGCTTCATATTCCTGCAACTTTGGCATGTGGCATTTGGGACTTGGTTTGTGGATGCACAGATATCTTGTAGCCTGCACCAGTGGTCTCCAGCTTTTCCCATGGTTCCAGCAGGGTGGAGCAGATGGACAGTTCCCCTCTAACTATGTGAGGGAAGAATCCTGAAGAAATTCCAGAGCCCAGATCACTTTTTTTCTCAGGTGTCTGACATTCTGTCATCAGAAATCACCTTCTCTTCCAGTCTGTTAATTATGCAAAATTTCCAGGTCAAAGAACTTTACTAAAGGAATTTATGTTACGGTCCTGGCAATTCAAGAGATTTTCTCTTAGATTCAGGAGATTGTTACCCCTGGCTTATGAGGCCAACAGGGGTCTTGGGATTCTGCAGAAGAAGGGTTATGAGCCCCCACCATGGCAAGGTGAAGATTCAAGTTTCCTTGGAGGGCTCCTGATGGAACTTCTCTCTGTTAAGTGAAGTTTCTGGGTTAAGAGGGGCTTGCGTGGTGGCTCAGATGGTAAAGATTCTGCCTTCAGTGCTAGAGACGCTGGAGACTTGGGTTCGATCCCTATGGTCAAGAGGTCTTGAAAACAAGACCATGAGCTTGAACACGTGCCACATCCAGAAAGCACTGACTGTCGTAGAGCCTTCATGATTTGAGGGTCGCATTCCTAGGAGACCACTGTAGTTAGAATTGTTCTTGTTTAGTCTCTAAGCTGTGTCCGTCTCTTTGCGACCCCATGGATTGTAGCCTGCCAGGCTCTTCTGTCCATGGGATTTCCCAGGTAAGAATACTGCAGTGGGTTGCCATTTCTTTCTTCAGGGCATCTTCCTGACCCAGGAATCTAACTGCATCTCCTGCATTGGCAGGTTGATTCTCTATCACTGAGCCACTTGAGAAGCCCCAGTTATGAGTGTAGCCAATAATTATAACAGTTAAGATTAATTGAAGGCCATGGGGAGAAGTTCAAGTATAATTTGACTGTGTTTATGAACTAGTATTTGAATATGAAATGAACGGTTATGGGGAGAGTTGCTCTATTACTGTTTTCCAGAAGAACTTTCTTTGTCTCCTGGGATTTGGATATCTGTTTGGGTTTGTATTAAGTGGATTTGCAGATTCTTACTTTCTCCATGAGGCTGCCCCAAACACACACTTTTCCTTCCAAGGTGAAGTATGTCTGTAGAAAGCAAAAGCACTTTTTTTCTTTTAACTACCTGAGGGGGACTTTCTTGATCCCTCTCGATGCTCCTTACCTCTCAGTTTCCGGAAGAGAAAATGGGTCTTGGGGGGGCCCTCATTTTCTCTTCTCCTCAAGGTGATGACCTCTAGGGTGTCAGAAGGAAGTGGGTGAAGCTATGGGCCAGGAGGATGTGAAGTTGATGGGGTGTGTGGACAAGAAGCTGCTTCCTCCACAAATGAACCTGGTGGTGTTGTGGAAAATTCTAGGCCTGTAAGATGTTGCTAACAGAGGGATGTGTTGCCTATAGCAACTGCCGCGGGCTCCCTTGCCCCTGTGTTTCTCTCTGCGGGGTTGTCCCAGAGGAGGAAAACAAGGGGCCCCTAGACAGCAGTCAGAGGCCCCAGGGGCAGGGTCTGAGGGTTCCCTGTCCCACCTGGGACCGCTGGGTGCTGGGAACCCTCACTAAGTGGGGAGGTCTGCTGGCAAGGGCATCTTTCACAAGGGTGCTGGGTGGGCGGGGCTCTGTGCATGGCCAAGACTGGGATATTGGGCTGCGTGAACTGGGGGTGTGGCCCCTTTCCAGCCCGGGCATAGAGGCTCCTGGCCTTGGTGCACAGGGCCTCAGACTGGTCTCGTGTTCTGTGTCTTTTCTGCCCGTTAGTTTGTCTGGTTTGCAGCAACCTCTGAGCATTGTTGGGGGTGCTGATGGGTTGCAAGGAACTGAATTACTATCCAAGGCAAACTGTCCTGCCACCGCCTCCCAGCACCTGTTGCCCTAATTCTCTCCTCCTCCTCCTCACATCCCTGGGAAAGATTCANTGTTAATTATGCATACAATCAATGTATCAAATGTACATAATATATAATTATAGATACTACATATTAATTGTACAATATATTATATAATAACTATATATTAATCATGTGATAATTAATATGTACCAATAATATGCATTATATACACACCATGTACCTGTGTCTCTGTGTGTGATTTGCAAGTGCTGTCTTGTATGTTACGTGACATTTTCTTCTAAGCAGGGGGCTTCATATTCCTGCAACTTTGGCATGTGGCATTTGGGACTTGGTTTGTGGATGCACAGATATCTTGTAGCCTGCACCAGTGGTCTCCAGCTTTTCCCATGGTTCCAGCAAGGTGGAGCAGATGGACAGTTCCCCTCTAACTATGTGAGGGAAGAATCCTGAAGAAATTCCAGAGCCCAGATCACTTTTTTTCTCAGGTGTCTGACATTCTGTCATCAGAAATCACCTTCTCTTCCAGTCTGTTAATTATGCAAAATTTCCAGGTCAAAGAACTTTACTAAAGGAATTTATGTTACGGTCCTGGCAATTCAAGAGATTTTCTCTTAGATTCAGGAGATTGTTACCCCTGGCTTATGAGGCCAACAGGGGTCTTGGGATTCTGCAGAAGAAGGGTTATGAGCCCCCACCATGGCAAGGTGAAGATTCAAGTTTCCTTGGAGGGCTCCTGATGGAACTTCTCTCTGTTAAGTGAAGTTTCTGGGTTAAGAGGGGCTTGCGTGGTGGCTCAGATGGTAAAGATTCTGCCTTCAGTGCTAGAGACGCTGGAGACTTGGGTTCGATCCCTATGGTCAAGAGGTCTTGAAAACAAGACCATGAGCTTGAACACGTGCCACATCCAGAAAGCACTGACTGTCGTAGAGCCTTCATGATTTGAGGGTCGCATTCCTAGGAGACCACTGTAGTTAGAATTGTTCTTGTTTAGTCTCTAAGCTGTGTCCGTCTCTTTGCGACCCCATGGATTGTAGCCTGCCAGGCTCTTCTGTCCATGGGATTTCCCAGGTAAGAATACTGCAGTGGGTTGCCATTTCTTTCTTCAGGGCATCTTCCTGACCCAGGAATCTAACTGCATCTCCTGCATTGGCAGGTTGATTCTCTATCACTGAGCCACTTGAGAAGCCCCAGTTATGAGTGTAGCCAATAATTATAACAGTTAAGATTAATTGAAGGCCATGGGGAGAAGTTCAAGTATAATTTGACTGTGTTTATGAACTAGTATTTGAATATGAAATGAACGGTTATGGGGAGAGTTGCTCTATTACTGTTTTCCAGAAGAACTTTCTTTGTCTCCTGGGATTTGGATATCTGTTTGGGTTTGTATTAAGTGGATTTGCAGATTCTTACTTTCTCCATGAGGCTGCCCCAAACACACACTTTTCCTTCCAAGGTGAAGTATGTCTGTAGAAAGCAAAAGCACTTTTTTTCTTTTAACTACCTGAGGGGGACTTTCTTGATCCCTCTCGATGCTCCTTACCTCTCAGTTTCCGGAAGAGAAAATGGGTCTTGGGGGGGCCCTCATTTTCTCTTCTCCTCAAGGTGATGACCTCTAGGGTGTCAGAAGGAAGTGGGTGAAGCTATGGGCCAGGAGGATGTGAAGTTGATGGGGTGTGTGGACAAGAAGCTGCTTCCTCCACAAATGAACCTGGTGGTGTTGTGGAAAATTCTAGGCCTGTAAGATGTTGCTAACAGAGGGATGTGTTGCCTATAGCAACTGCCGCGGGCTCCCTTGCCCCTGTGTTTCTCTCTGCGGGGTTGTCCCAGAGGAGGAAAACAAGGGGCCCCTAGACAGCAGTCAGAGGCCCCAGGGGCAGGGTCTGAGGGTTTCCTGTCCCACCTGGGACCGCTGGGTGCTGGGAACCCTCACTAAGTGGGGAGGTCTGCTGGCAAGGGCATCTTTCACAAGGGTGCTGGGTGGGCGGGGCTCTGTGCATGGCCAAGACTGGGATATTGGGCTGCGTGAACTGGGGGTGTGGCCCCTTTCCAGCCCGGGCATAGAGGCTCCTGGCCTTGGTGCACAGGGCCTCAGACTGGTCTCGTGTTCTGTGTCTTTTCTGCCCGTTAGTTTGTCTGGTTTGCAGCAACCTCTGAGCATTGTTGGGGGTGCTGATGGGTTGCAAGGAACTGAATTACTATCCAAGGCAAACTGTCCTGCCACCGCCTCCCAGCACCTGTTGCCCTAATTCTCTCCTCCTCCTCCTCACATCCCTGGGAAAGATTCAAACAGAGCCAGGTGAAGGGGGCGTTTGGACTGAGGGCTCATGCACCCTGAGACTGCAGTTTCCGCTCTGACTCTCACCTCCCCTCCTGATTCCCTCTCTGCATCTGAGCCACAGTCCTTCATGTGTAAGATGCAGAGTGTGATCCTTAGTTACCGGGCTGTGGTGAGGATCAAGTGAAGTTACATGTGAAAAAGTTGTTTGTTAACCCTTCAATGTCATTAGACAGCTTCTTGTTATGAGGGAAGATTAGAGCTTGTGTGTCCCTCTGCACGGTGCTTGCGCTTCAACAAAGGAAGTGTGAGAAATGAGGCTCTCATCGTGGGGTCTTACTGGCAGCCAGCAACTGGAGCGCATGGCGTAAGGGATGTGTGTTGTCTGAGAAGGGGTGTTTGTAGCAGGAAACCCTGGGCGTTGGAGTCACACGAAGATTTACTGTGCCGGCCAAGCAAGTCAGTTAGCTTCACTGAGCCTCAGTTTCCTTCTCAGAGTCAATGGGGCTGGGGTGAACCTTCCTCCTGGGTGAACCTGGCCAGGGGAATAAAGTTCCACGCATAGTGCCTGCTGTCACACTGTGTGCTTGCTCAGCAACCCTTCCCTCCCCTAGAGGTTATACTGTGACTAGAATTGGCTCTGGCTGTGAGTGGGTGAGGGTTAGTGGTGTGATCTTCAGGGTTCATAAGTATGTCTGGGGCAGACTTAGGGGTGAGTCAGTACTGCTATGTGCTGGCCTGGGAATGGTCACCAGGAAGCCCACATCTTGGCCCCTGACGCCAGATGGGAACAAGAACAATGTGGGTACTGGGCACCTCCTGCCCTCCCATGGACGGGTGCACCTCCCCGGGCCACCCAGTGCCCCAGGTCATGTCTTCCAAGCCTCCTGGGACTTAGCAGAGCAATGGGCACAGTCTACCTGGGGCCATGGGGACCTTGGGGGTAGTGGGGGGAACATCACTGCAGAAATGAGCTTCTGAGTTTGACTTGGGAATTGGAAAAGGAAAAGGGGACCAGGATGGTAAAATTGGACCTAATAGAGTTCAGAATATAACAACCTCTGGAGTCAGACACTGGGGGTTCAGATTCTGAACCTCATGTTTTGTCGTGATCTTGGAGAGGTGGCATCAAATGGCTAAAGTTTAGTGTCCTAAACTGTGAAACAGACATAATAAATAGTATCTATTTATTGGGGTTGCTGGATTGGGCAATTAAATGAGATAATGCAAGTAGAGCTCCTAGGCATTATCTTATTCTGGATACCAGAACAGGATACCATAGGTTGGGTGGCTTAGCAGAAATGTATTTCTCACAGCTCTGGAGGCTGAGAAGACACCAGCATATGTGGTGTCTGGTGAGGACCTGCTTCCTGGTTCACAGGGGGCTGTCTTCTTACTGTGCCCTCACATGGCACAAGGGGTGAGGGAGCACTTGGGGTCTCTTTTATAAGGGCACTAATCCAATTTATGAGGCTCCACCCTCATGACCAAATTACCTGCCAAAGGCCCCACCACCTAATACCATTACAGTGGGGGTTATGTCATAACATATGGATTTTGAGGGGACACAGTCTATAGCACTGTTTTTATTGAGAGAGAATAAACATTTGCTGAATATAGCACTGAGTTAAGCACTGTAGAAGGGCCAGGGGAACCACAGGGGAAAACATGCACAGTGTTAGTGGGAAACACAGACCAGACTCAGAACTGAAAGCTTTGCTTGGGTTCTTCCTAACTTGCTCTTTAATCCTGGGCAAGTCACTTAACGCGGGAGGTAGTTTCTCCATCTGTAAGTGAACTGGTTGGGTACACAATTCTCCGTGGTTCCTGCCACTCCAGAAAGGTGGTGAGCTTTGAGTCCTGAAGGCCACTGTAGCTTTCCCAAAGCTGGAAAGTGCAGGGGTATGGCTAAGTGAGGCACTTTCAGACTTCTAGTGAAAGAAATCTGTAGCGTTCAGAGCATCCCAGAGGCAAGTGGAATGTAAGACTAGCAAAGAGTTGAAATTATTATTGAAGTAAGTAGACTAGATTTTGTGTATCCAACTTTGTATGATAATTCGCTGTACTCACAGTGAAGTCTGATAACTACTGAGCTCTCACCAAGGGTCAGTCAATGTGTCGCTGCTTGGGCCTTTCAGACATTTCACCTGTGATGTCAAATCCCAGTGAGAAACGGCGATGTACATGGGGATTTCCAAGTGTTGCTGCTCGCCTGCAGGGTTAGCTCCGTTCTTTTGTGATGTGCACCCTTCGTGGCTTTGATTCATGTTACTACATTTGTTTGTGATGAACAATAAATGTGATCATAGATAGTAGTAGTGGAAGGACCTAGCATGGATCCTGCTTAATACATGTTTGTTGTAGTTGAGAGGCAGTGTGTGTAGAGGTTAAGAGTATGGATTATGGAGCTTGACTACCTTGGTTTGAATTTTGGCTTCACAGTTTATTAGCTATGTGATTGTTGTGATCTTGGACAAGTTACTTAACCATTCTGTAAATGGAGATAGTTATGTTACTCATCTCCTAGGGTGTTGGAAGACTAAATGAGTTAATGTAATCAAGCACTCTGAACAATTCTATATAAATTCTATATAAATGTTTGTTATGATATATTTCCATATTATTATTATAATATCATTGTTACATACTGTTCTGCTGCTGCTCAGTTGCTTCAGTTGTCTGACTGTTTGTGACCCTATGGACTATAGCCCATCAGACTCCTCTGTCTGTGGGATTTTCCTGACAAGCATACTGGAGTGGGTTGCCATGCCTTCTTCCAGAGGATCTTCCCGACCCAGGGATTGAGCCCACGTCTCCTGTGTCTCCTGCATTGCGGGTTTATTCTTTACCACTGAGCTACTGGGGAAGCCTGTACTCCTACATATAGTAATAATAATACATTTCCATAATATATAATTAACATGAGGATAGTAATAACTGTCTCTGAGACCTTCTTGATCAACACCTATTTATGCTGCTCCTTGAAGAGCCATAAGGATGGGCTTGATCTTCTGCTTTCTGTCGTTCAACATTGCCGTTTCCTGCCAAGAGGCATTGACTTTTGTGTGTTCTTGGGTGTTGGAGTCCCGGGACTGTACAGGTGTTCTCAAATCCACGGTGGACCTACAAATGTTCCCTTCCCATCTTCTTAACCAGCTGACCATCTTTTAGGACTCAATGTGTCACCTGTGATGGCTTTGCAAAGTGAGCCTCTCATTGCCAGGCCCTTTTATGTAGTTTACTTTCCTCGGCCAGGATGTTTTGCCGAAAGGAAAGTAATGCCGAAGACCTGGGCTCTTGACCCAGTCCTGGCACTTCCTGTGTCTATGATGGTGGGAAAGATCATTGTCTTTGTGAGCCTCGGGTCCCTCATGTGTAAATGCGGATAACAGTTCCTTCTTTGTTGTGTTGTTGGGGGAGTTCAGTAGAATGAGGACCAGAAGAACTCAGCACGCTCTGGATGCCCAGGAATTGGTAGCTGTTGGTTGTGATAAGGAGAGGCTCTGAAATCAGGGAGCAGGCAAGTCTCCCAGACCCACAGCTGCTTCCCTGGCTGGAGGGCCCCAGCCTGCCCTCTGTCTGCCTCCCCCAGCCCCCGACCAGCCACTGTGTTGTGTGCTGGCGCGGCTGCAAGGCTGCCTTTGAGTGTAGGATTTCCGATCAGGCCGGGCATCTGGAGCGCCCGCCTCACCCCAGCTGAGTGTTTCCAGCTGGGTTTGGGTAATTGGTGCCAGCTGCTCTGGGGAAAGTGGCTGGCACTTCCTGTGCTGTTGGCCGNGGCTGCAAGGCTGCCTTTGAGTGTAGGATTTCCGATCAGGCCGGGCATCTGGAGCGCCCGCCTCACCCCAGCTGAGTGTTTCCAGCTGGGTTTGGGTAATTGGTGCCAGCTGCTCTGGGGAAAGTGGCTGGCACTTCCTGTGCTGTTGGCCGGCAGGCTCCGGAGTGTGATGGGGGCTTGGCCTGAGAACCAGGCCTTCCCCCAGGGTCCCTGTGGGGGGACTTGGAAACACAGCTGCTGGAAGTTGGTTTTTGCTTGTCTTGTGGACAAAGGTCCAAACTACTCAAGACTCCATCCATGAGTATTAGTCCACAGACACTGCTGCCAGTGTTTGCTCTTCAGAAAAGAAGTAATTTTAATTGATTAGCTGGTTCCTGACTGTTCTCTCTGATTCTCCAGACAACGGTGCTTTTTCTCTTCTTGATAATGGTGTAGAGTGGGTCAGGTGTGACTCCTGGGGCTTGGAGAAGAAAGAGAAGGCTCAGCGCTGCTGGACTGGCATCACTACTAACCACGGGCATTTGTTTAGCCTTGAAGAAGGGGCCTTTACGGTGGTCTGATTCAGCTTTTATGAATAAGATTTTAGGTAGAGCAGTTACTGGTGAGGATTTCAGTGCAGGTCTTTAGAGCTCAGGTGCAGTGTCTTTCCTGTTTTTTTTTTTTTTTTAAATTAGAATTTTTTTTGAGGGGGTGTTATGCTGGATTTGCTGAATTACATATTTTATTCATCAGACATCTTGACTATTGGAGGTCATCTCAAAGAATTATTGTGTTGTATAAGGTGGGTATTTCTGCACAAACCAGAAATTGAATTGCTGAATTCTGATGTTCACCAGGGAAGAGATATTTGGCCACATTGTTCACCTTTCTGAATCTTGTAAAGTAGGAATGTAGTATCTATATTTGATTATGCCATTTGTAAATTGCTGGCCCAGTAATGAGACCATCCCAGGTTCTTATAAATCTTAATTCCTTTCCCTTCTCTATTCTCCTTCCCTGGCTCGAGCCGTACCTGAAGGCATTTTGACTGGGTTAGATGTTCATTGTGATACAAGGTATGAGAACCCTCCAGCCCTTTGGAAACTTTATCTCTCTGAAAGGTCCCCAGAGGGAGCTGGTTTTGATTTACTCTGACTCCTGGGCCCAAGTATCCCAAATGAACACATGGGATTTAGGCAGAGAGTGGGAAAGTGGATGGATTTCTATTTTAAAGTTATTAGCTTACAATTTCCAAGAAAGGCTCATTGTGTCTAGTGACTCATCTTTCTTTAACCATTGGAAGTTCCTTTAGATTTTTGAAATTTGTCAAGTCAGTAAGTATTGAAGGGGAATCTAGCATCTCTTAAAGAGGGAATCAGCAAGACTCTGACTGGGACCAGATCCCAACTGTCTTCTGGGCCCCGGGGAACTCAGTTTTTCAACAAGAGGCCTTTTCTTCTTTCCTCATCAGGTCTTTCATGAGGCTAACTGTTTAAGACAGGGAATACTGTTTAAAAGATACAGAAATCAGGCCAGTTGTGTAAGACCATAAACCTGGTCTTGGTGACTATTCCAAGAAGGCTGTATTCTGGGGGTGATTATGCAGTTTTGTAATTGGTTGCCCCAATGATGATGATGATAATAGTAATAATAATAATGTTTTACAATCTGTGAAGCACTTTCCCAAACATCAGCTCATTTGAGTCTACCAGTAACCCTGCAGGGAAACTATGAACAGCTTCTTTTTACAGGTGGACAAGCTGGGGCTTCAAGAAGTCAATGACTCAAATCCAATTTCTGCATTTTGGAAAGCTCTGGCATCTGAAGCGGAAATCTGGGAACCATCTTAGATTCCTTTTCCTGTGTCCCCACAGCTAATTAGTCATCAGGTCCTGTGGATTTCCTTCTCCAAACTCTTTCCAATTCATATTTTCCTCTTTGTCTCCTCTACCTTAGATCAGACCCCTGTCTTCTCTCACTTACTCTATTGCAGAATTTCCAAGTGGTCGCCCTATCTCCCCAGTTTGTCTCCATTCTAAACTCCTCTCAACATGGTAGTTAGATTCTAGCAGTTGGAACATGCAGCTAATCCTGCTGCTCTCCAGTTTAAAACTGTCTGGTAGCTCCCATCGCTTAAAGGATGAAACCTACATTCCCTAGTAAGGCTCACAGGCCTTTTGTGATTGGTCTTTGTTTTTCCCTGGGCTTACACTTCACCGTGTCCCTGCCTGCCTGTGAATGGTAATCATTCAGAGGTTGGCCTTTATTAGGTGCCTTCCATATGCCAGCTATTGTGTTAGGTACTAGGAGTATAATGTGAGTCAAACTGTGGGCCCAACGGAGCCCACGGATGTTAGTGGTATAGCTGTGCTTTGATGGAATGGCCTGGGTGCTGTGCATGTGCCTGAAAATGGCATGGAGCCTAGTCTGGGGCACTGGGGTAGAGCCTAGTCTGGGGATGGACTCCCCTGATGAGGCAGGTGGAAGAGGAGGTGGGGAAGCATGCAGATGGGGTAGAGGAGGAAGAGGGGTTAAGAAGAGGCCCGAGAGGTGGGCAGAGGTTCTCGTGGGCCACCTGAAGGGTTTGATCTTTTTCCCAAGAGCAGTGGAAGGCAACTAATAGTTTTAAGCAGACGTGACACGATCAGATTTGTGTTCACAAAAGCACAGGCTGTTTATCCTGGGGCAGATCAGTGTGAGTATTGACCCGGGCTACTGTTGTGTCATAGCGGGCCACTGCCATACATATGCCATCCCTCCTCTGTATCTGGGCCTTCCTATACCCTGCCGAGTATTCCTTCTGACTTTGGAACAAACCAGACAAACTTCCAGGCTGTCAGAGAGACAGATTGTCCTTAGGGGCTGAAGGTTTTCTTCATTTTCCTAGTTACTTAATTTATTTTTTTTTAACAAAATGAAGATAGGATAATTAATTTCATTTGCCCATAAAAATGATCCGTATTCATTTTGGGAACTCAGGAAAGAAAAACTCATTATTCAGAGATGACCTCTGTTAATATTTAGGTGAATCTGCTTCCATATGTTCTTTATCTTAAATTTTCATGGTATTCTATAGCAGTTTTCTTATCTAAATGGGATCATCCATGTTGACTTATCTGCATTTTAAAACTTACTGGTATGCATGAGCATTTAAAATCACTCAGCTCTTTCCCTCTCTTAGTGCCTAGGCCCCCTTTGGCCCTGTGCTCGGCTTCTCCAATCTGGATACAATCTGGACACAAGCCAGGTGAATCTTATTACATGACCTGTTTGGGCAGTGCTGCCTCACCAGTTATACACGAACGTATTTTGTATATAAACATACACACCCACCTACATTTATTCTCTCTCTGTGTGTAATTGAACATTTGCTATTTGCCAGGCACTGTTCTAAGGGCTTTGAAGGCACTAGCTCATTTAATTTCCCAATTTCTGATGATGAAACACTTAAAAAAAAGTAATTAATTTATTTTAATTGGAAGATAATTACTTTATAATATTGTGATGGTTTTTGCCATACATCAGTACGAATGCATGCCCCAGGTATACATGTGTTCCCCCCACATCCTGAACCCCTCTCCCTCCTCCCTCCCCACCCCATCCCTCTGAGTTGTCCCAGAGCACTGGCTTCAAACTGGCCATCTATTTTACATATCATAATGTACTTGTTTCAATGCTGTTCTCTCAAATTATTCCACCCTCGCCTTCTCCCACTGAGTTCAAAAGTTTGAGGAAACAGACACTTGCCCTGGGAATCTGAAGCTAGCATGGTTGTGTGTGAGGCAGCCAGACATGGGAGATGTCAGAGGAAGGGCCTTCTTATACGGGGACAGGCCTTTGGTAAAAATTCAAAGCACTTTTGGGACATCCAGCATCTCCTCTTAGCCTCCCAAATGAGAGGGTTTATGACCTTGAATGGGAGAGGCAACTGGATCTGAAGGTTTTAGGATTAGAATGTTCCTTAGAGTTTATTTCAAAAGAAAGCCACTCCTTCCTTCCTTCACTCTCTTACAGACATTGGCTAGGTGCCTGTCTTAGCTTGTCCTCCTTTTCCCTCCCCCTCCCTTTGATTCATTCAATTTTATTTTTTAAAAATTAAAAAATTTAAGTTTTTTGGCTGCAGTGGGATCTTAGTTCCCTGACAAGGGATCAGACCCACATTCCCTGCATCGGAAGTGTAGAGTCTGCTTTTAAGTGTGCCAGTCCATTTGGGACATTTTATTTTTTATAGTTAGTTCAGTTGCTCAGTTGTGTCTGACTCTTTGCAACCCCATGAATCGCAGCACGCCAGGCCTCCCTGTCCATCACCAACTCCCGGAGTTCACTCAGACTCGTGTCCGTCGAGTCAGTGATGCCATCTTATTATTTTAAAAACATAATTTATTTTTGGCTGCTCTGGGTCTTTGTTGCTGCGCAGGCTCTCTAGTTGCAGAGAGCAGGGGGCTACTCTCTGGGGGTGGGCTTCTCATTGTGGTGGTTTCTCTTGTGACGCACAGGTTCTAGAGAAGGCCGGCTTCAGTAGCTTCGGCTCCCAGGCTCTAGAGCACAGGCTCAGTAGTTGTGGTGCACGGGCTTAGTTGCTCCGCGGTATGAGAGATCTTCCCAAATTAAGGATCAAACCCATGTCTCCTGCATTAGCAGGTGGATTCTTTACCACAGAGCCACCAGGGAAGCCCCCTGTCATCATTTTCTTGGGTAGATTTCTACGAGTGGAATTTCTGGGTTGTATGATAAGTTAATATTTAACTTTTGAGGAACTGCCAGTGTTTTCCAATTGCACCATTTTACAATCCCACTAGCAATGTAGCAGAGTCCTTAAACCAAGCTTTATGGAAGTAGGAATTAGCTACCTGGTTTTCAGATGTTACAGGGGCAGGGCTGGCTGCATGTGAATCAAATGAGGAGCTTGTTAAAGATTTCTGGGCCCCATGCTTTGGAGATTCTGATTCTATAATAATGGAGTGGGGCCAGGGAATGTGCATTTTCAGAAAGCTGTCTAAGTAACTGTGATGCGTGGCTTTGCTTGGGAATCACTGAACTGGATGAAGTTCAGGATGGGATGAGCAGGGGAGAATTATTGGGAAAACTGTAGGCAAAGAAAATGCATGTGTAAGAACAACATAATATGTGTTTGTAATTAGCGACTGAGCATGCGTGCACACAGTGAATGGTTTAGCGGTAGGACTGGCCAGAGAGAGAGGCCCTTGAGGAGACTCTGACATTGGTTCAGTCAAGACCAATTATTTCATTGATCTATCCATTTAGTTTTCTGTGAACATTTTTTTTTTTAGGGGAACTAACTTTTTTTTCAGTACCACACACTAGGCTCAGAGCTTTATATTTAATCTTCCCCCTACCCCCCAAATCCAAGAAAATATTTTATTTTTATTTTTTAAATTAATTTTTATTGGAGTGTGGTTGCTTTATGTTAGTTTCTACTGTACAGCAAAGTGAATCAGCCATTTGTATATGTATATGTATATCCTGCCTTTTTTGGATTTCCTTCCCATTTAGGTCATCATATATATCAACAACTCCTTTTACTAAATATTATTCTCAGTTTGGGCTTCCCTGGTGAGTTTGATCCCTGGATCAGGAAGATCCCCTGGAGGAGGGCAGGGCACACCATTCCAGTATTCTTGCCTGGAGAACCACATGGACAGAGGAGCCTGGTGGGCTATAGGGTCGCATAGGGTCACAGAGTTGGAAACGACTGTAGTGATTGAGCATGCACTCTCAGTTTACAGATGAGGAAATTTAGGCTTGGGAGATTAAGTGATAGGGCTGGGACCTGAAACCTGATCTGTCTAACTCTTTCCATTATAGCAGTCTGCTACTACTCTGTGCAAGGCATGGTGTGAACAGGGTCTTGGAATTTCATATTTATTGTGGAAGAATTCATTATGCATTTTCATATTACACTTGATTATCTGGGTTGCTATGTAATCACTGCTATTTGCTCTTCCTTTCTATGGGTTAGAGATGTAGGTTCTTCTAATGGTAATGACAATATTTAAATATTCCAGGGAGATGCAGTATAAGGTCCCTTAGTTAAACACCTTGAGACTTTATGTCTGCTTCAATGAAAAGGTCTCTGACTGCTTCTTCCCTCCTGGTCCCTGTTGATTGAAGTTGCCTTTACTGACTGTGCCAACTCTTGACCCAGGATCTCTGGTGGCTGACATTCTGAGCTCTACAGAAGGGGGAGATTAGCCTGTCTGTGAATCTGGAGTCGGGAGTTCTGTGGTAGGGCTGTCTTCAGAGTTGGATGCATGATGAGGGGAAACATGTAGTAATTACTGAACAGATGCTCTTAATGAGGTCTCTGCTGGATTTCCAGCTGGCAGTGAGAGCGCTGCATTGGGACAGGGATGTTGCAGTCACTGGATCATTATGTGACATCACATCCTCCCCTTGTTGTCATAGCAGCTGTAATCATCCCACTGAAAGTGTCCCTCAGGGTGCTGGCAAGCCACATCTTTTTCCATTAATGGGAATCCATGGTGCGTTCTTCCATGATAAGGAGAAAAAGAACTAGTATATTAATGTTCTTGAAAAGGAGAAAAATGCTTAACGATTTTCAGCATGTTATTACTACAACAATTTTTATGTAAGTTGTACATGTTGATTGCAGAAAAATTTATAAAATAAAGATTGGCAAAGAAAACACAAAATCCTACCTGTAATATCAACATGCATGAGAATTACTGTTAACATTTTGAGAATTTTTTTTTTCTGCTTGAGTTTTAACCCATATGAACAATTCATTATTGTTTTTTCAAATATGGGTCCATCATTGTATTGTTGTTTACTTTTTTCCTCTTACCTGACAATGTATAATTAATGTCATTTCATATCAATAGTATTCATCAGCTGAGTTTTTTAAGATCCCTTGATTTATTTAGCTGACCTCTACTGTTTGATATTTAAGTTCTTTCTGCTTTCTTGCTTACTCAGTGACTACCACTAATTTTTACATCTTTATAAAGCTTTTTTGCATTTGAAATATACATTATCTTTCTCTAGTGTTGAAAGTGAAAGTCACACAGTTGTGTCTGACTCTTTTCGACCCCATGGAATATATAGTCCATGGAATTCTCCAGGCCAGAATACTGGAGTGGGTAGCCTTTCCCTTCTCCAGGGAATCTTCCTAACCCAGGGATTGAACCCAGGTCTCCTGCATTGCAGACGGATTCTTTACCAGCTGAGCCACAATTCCACACATAAGTATGAATTTTCCTGTTGATCTTTATATTGGCTCTCAACCTTTAAAAAAGTTGTTATTTGGTAGGTCAAAAATGGCTATAACTCTACTGTTTATTTATTAGTGAATTTGATCTTACTTTCTCATCTTATTTCTTTTATAAATCACATCTGTATTCCTTTTATAGATAGCATACCTGTTATTCTGTTGAAGAATTCTCTAATTTAGGTAAACCTTTTATTTATTAAGGCTGTTAAACTTTGATAATATTTACTGTAAATTTCACTGTTTGTAAATATGCCTTTTAACCTTGTTTGATGCTCAGAGTTTAAATTTAAAACTAAACCAATCAGTGGGATGTCCCTGGTGGTCTAGTGGTTGAGAATCCGGATTCCAATGCTGGGGATGTGAGTCTGATCCCTAGTTGGGGCGCTAAGATCCCATGGGCCTTGGGGCAACTAAACCTGCATGCCGCAACCCTGTTCCAGCACAGCCGGAAAAGAAGTCAACCTCAAAAACAAACACAAAAAACCCCAACTTTTTTTTTTCCTATTTTTGGTTTCTATTTAAAAAATCTTACTACACTGACTGCTACTGCTACTGCTAAGTCGCTTCAGTCGTGTCTGACTCTGTGCGACCCCATAGCCAGCAGCCCACCAGGCTCCCCCGTCCCTGGGATTCTCCAGGCAAGAACACTGGAGTGGGTTGCCATTTCCTTCTCTAATGCAGGAAAGTGAAAAGTGAAAGTGAAGTCGCTCAGTCATGTCCAACCCTCAGTGACCCCATGGACTGCAGCCTACCAGGCTCCTCCGACCATGGGATATTCCAGGCAAGAGTACTGGAGTGGGGTGCTATTGCCTTCTCTGTACCACACTGAAGAGATTATGAAAACACAACTTTCTACTGTGTGGGACCAGAAGCATCATAGTTGATTTTCTAAGACTAGTGCAAAACTTTTAAAATGCCTCTTGGCAGTTTTTGAAGACTTTGTAAAAGTGAGGTTTCTAGAAAATTAAAAAAGATAGCTATTTGTTTATTGTTAAAATTTATTTATTTTAATTGAAGGCTAATTACTTTACAATATTGTGGTGGTTTTTGCTATACATTCACATGAATCAGCCATGGGTGTACATGTGTTCCCCATCCTGAACCTCCCTCCCACCTAAAAAAGATAGCTATTTAAATCTGAGTAGTGTCATATGTTACTCATTGTTGGAAAATCTGGCATAGATGCAGGTTTTAAGTGATGTGGAATGTAGTGATATTTTTCTTTAAAAATATATCTAGGAGCAGAATAGTAAACAGTTGCTTTATAGAAACCAGAATTTTGGCTTCTGTCATCTTAACTTTTTGTGCTAACCAAAGCCTTATTTTCCAGCTCTTTCTTTCTCCAGTGGAGGTGATAATGGTAACTGGTGTTGTTGAGTGATTCTTGTGGACCAGGAACCATGTTAAGGCTTCATATGTAGTAGCTCATTTAATCCACACAACGACCTTGTATTTATTAGTATCCCCGCAGAAACAATTTGCTTAAAATCTCAGAGCTTACAAGACGGACTGCTCAGGTAGAAATCCAGGGTTTCTGTCTCTGGGGCCCCAACTCCTAACCATCACACTTCTCTCAAAATACCTGCCTTTCCTGTAGCTACTTGACCTTCCGCCTAGATCCTGTGTTAGCCATTCAGTTGTGTCCAACTCTTTATGACTTATGGACTGTAGCCTGCAAGGCTCCTCTGTTCATGGAATTCTCCAGGCAAGAATACTGGTGTTAGTCACTCAGTCATATCTAATTTTTTGTGACCCCATGGACTGCAGCCCACCAGGCTCCTCTGTCCATGGAATTCACCAGGTAAGGATACTGGAGTGTTTCGCCATTTCCTTCTCCAAATAATACTGGAGTCGGTAGCCATTCCCTTCTCCAAGGAATCTTCCTGACCCAGGGATCGAATCTGGATCTCCTGCCTTGCAGGTGGGTTCTTTACCGTCTGAACTACCAGGGAGGCACACTAGATCCTGAGGTTCCATTTAACCCCAACTCTATCATTTAATGTCTTTTTGCTCTTGTTTTGTCTTTTCTCATCTGTGTTAACAGGAGAGCTGAAGATGATATGTTTGAGATGTTTAAGCTTTTTCTCTACTTTGTTTTTTGAGTAGTGGGTAGATACCGATGAATGTATAGATAGGAAAAGACACATGTTCATTTAAATCTGGTTTATACTTGCTTTTGTCAGTTCTAATATTTAATTTCTTGTTTTTGGCTTAATGTTTGTTGCTGTAAAAGGGGGCTAGTAATAATATCTATTTCTTAGGGTTATAGTGAAAATTAAAGAGGTAATAAATATATAGGGTTAGAACTGCATGGTACAAAAACAACGTGATCAATAAATCTAGCTATTGTTGACATTATGAGTAGTATTATAATACAGTTTTCTACTTTCATAATAGCCATTTATGCCACAAGTAAGTGAAAATATGTTTCATTTTCACAAATTGGCTATCTTGCAGTTCATAATTAAGGTTTCCCAACTTGATGGTTGTTTGTCAACAATTATAGGGTCTCACTAAGTGAACATGATTATGTATCATGTCATTATGTCAGTGAATTTGCTGGATGTTTTTACCCAAATATACCAATTTTCTTGAACATATTAGCAGTTGTAAACATGTTAATTTATGTTGCAAGATTAGTTGTTTTTCTAGTGGAACTTGGAATGAAACTTTTTCTATTATTTCAACTTATTTGAGATTACAGTGTGAATAGCAGAGCTCCTCCAGTTTGTTTCTACTTATAAATACTAATCTCTTTTTTTGAACCTGTATAACCAATACATGACAGAGAAATACATTGGATGCTAAACCGGACATAACACGCAACCATCATTCTTAACTCCCAGTTTGAAAGTTTCACATCAAAATGAAATAGTGTCTAGTTGATCTTGTTTGCCTACTTTACAGTAAATATAAAAGTTTCCATTTCTAAATAAAATTTATTATAAGTATATACCATTATATCCATATTGGGGTTCTGTGTAAAATTTGATTTGAATAAAAGATTTACTGCTAAAAATATTTGAGGCATTGTGCTAGATGTTTTTAAGTATCTTCTATTCTAAAACCCTCTTAAGATTTAACCTTAAGCCTTCCCATTGTTCTTTGATGTACGTTCATCACTATGCAACCCTCCATTCCCCTCTTCTATAGTGAGAATAGTACTCGGGTCATGTTTTGTGATCTCTGGAAATGAGGAAAGCAGGAGTTGATTTTCTGAGCATATTATTCTCAGGAACCCAGTGAAATGGTGATACTAGGAATCAGTGTTTTTAGATTTGTGGCATCTTTCATATTTGATTTCTGTGCCACCACAGTGATGGTATCTGCACAACTGATTTTGTTAAAAAATTATTCGGCTTCATGCTGACTACAGACACTTCTTTGGCTGCGGTGCCTCCACAGATTGGTTGTACTAGTCTTTGAAGGAAATTCAGACTTCATCCTATGATTCTCAAGGATGTCCTGTTTTGATCATCACTCTGCTCTCCAGTCACCTGAATCCTAAAGTGAATTCTGTCTTGCTGTCAAACAAATGTGAGGACCCAGTGGATTTTGAAACGTGAGTTCCAGTTCTCACTCCGTGTCTACTGTGGCTAAGGAAATAGTTGTGGGATGATGTCCGTCCTTTGCTGCAGCCGCAGCATGCTTTCACAAGTATTGTAATTACAGGAAGTTCTTGGTTTGTGTTTATACATTGACTCAAAGCACAGGGGGAATCCCCAGGTGGCTCAGTGGCAAAGAATCTGCCTTCCAGTACGGGAGGCACAGGAAACGTGAGTTCACTCCCTGGGTTGGGAAGATCCCACGAAGGAGGAAAAGGCAACCCACTCCAGTATCCTTGTCGGCAAAATCCCATAGACAGAGGCTCCTTAGGGTCCCAAAGAGTTGGGCATAACTGAATGAGCATGCACACATACACGCAAAGCACATGATTTTATCAATTAATTTAATGGATGGCTTTTGTTTTCCTCTAATTTATTTTGCAAAATACTGGCTGCCTACTTTCCTGGTAGGAAATATGGCAGGTTCTACATTATCAGCCTCTGACTGGGCACTCTTTGCCCTATGTCTGTCATTGCTTCTACCTTGACTACTGTTCTTTTTGCAACTATTTGAATGCTGTGCTGGAAGAGTCACTCCCTGGATAGCCCCAAGCTGAAGTAGATGTTTCCATTGCCAGGTGTGAAGGCGTTTCCTGTTGAATAACCTGACCTCCCCCCCCCCCCCCCCCCCCCCCCCCCCACCGCCCCANTGAAATACCTCAACTGGAATTCCATCACCTCCACTGGCTTTGTTTGTAGTGATGCTTTCTCAGGCTCACTTGACTTTGCATTCCAGGATATCTGGCTCTAGATGAGTGATCACACCATCATGGTTATCTGGGCTGAAGATCTTTTTTGCATAGTTCTTCTGTGTATTCCTGCCACCTCTACTTAATATCTTCTGCTTCTGTTAGGTCCATTCCATTTCTGTCCTTTATTGTGCCCATCTTTGCATGAAATGTTCCCATAGTATCTGTAATTTTCTTGAAGAGATCTCTAGTATTCCACATTCTATTGTTTTCTTCTATATCTTTGCATTGATCACTGAGGAAGTCTTCCTTATCTCTCCTTGCTATTCTGTGGAACTCTGCATTCAAATGGGAATATCTTTCCTTTTCTCCTTTGCCTTTCACTCCTCTTTTTTCCTCAGCTATTTGTCAGCTCTCCTCAGATGACCATTTTGCCTTTCTTGCATTTCTTTTTCTTGGGGATGGTCTTGATCACTGCCTCCTGTACAATGTCAGGAACTTCTGTCCACAGTTCTTCAGGCATTTTGTCTATCAGATCTAATCCTTGAATCTATTTGTCACTTTCACTGTATAATTGTAAGGGATATGATTTAGACTTATAAAAAAAATTTAAGAAGCAGGGTGAGGCTGGAACTTTCAGAGATATATGAATTTAATTTTCTGCTTCCACATTGCATTTTTAGTCATTACATTGGTGCAAGACTGAAGACTCTAGACCATCCTGAAGCATTCATCCTTCAACAACCTTTGTGGATTTTATTTCCCATTATTTTATTTTTTTCTTCTTGGCCCAGAAGCTTAATCATCATAGAATGTGCTGATGGGAAGTTACCTATGGGAGGAGGTATTTTAGGTTAGTGCCAACAGATCAGGAAGGAAGAAATTCTAAAACTAAATAAACTTCCAGTTATAAAATGAAAAAGTTCTGGGATCTGGCATACAGCATGGTAGTTATAGTTATGAATACTGTATTATGTACTTGAAAGTTGTTAAGAGTAGATCTTAAATGTTCTCACCACACACACACACAAATGGTAACTGGGAACTGGTAGAAGAGCTAGCTTACACCATAGTGGCAATCATTTTGCAATATATGAGTGTATCAAATCATCACATTGCATACACTAAACTTACACAATGTTATATGCCAATTATATCTCTATAAAAGAGGGGAAAATTAATTAAATTTATGCTACCATGGTCCAAAATATTATGCACTATTCAGGAAACACTTATCATCAACAATTCCTTAACTTTCTGATCTCATTTTCTCCCAGCTTTCCTTAAAGATAATGAGCAGAACATGTTTTGAAAAATTGATGGCATAGAAAAGAATCAAATCTGAGTAGAACCCAAATTCAACCTTCATAGTGTGGTGTGGTGTGGTGTGGTGTGGTGTAGTGTGTGTGTGTGATGGAAAAAGAGCAGGAGGTGGGAGAAAAGAGGGGCAGGATGTGAGTTCACGTCACTGTGATGAGAGCTAGACGCCTCAGTTAGCCTTCTAACTGATGAACAAATGGGAAACTGTTGTACTCTGTTTCAGAACTGATTGATGTTTTAATTATTCTATAGCTGGAAGTGTTAATCACACCAGAGAATGAGGCGATAATTCCCAGCTGGTAAAAATTCACACAATAGCTTGGCAGGCACCAGTGTGCAGATAGTTTAAATTATTTGTTAAAGAAAGAAATCAATATTCAAAATCCTTTCACAAATTAAACCAGCAACAGTTGGTTTTTACTTTAAAATCTTAGCGATGGTCTGGAGTTCTTATATTTGACTGTTAGAGTTAAAACATTTATGAATCTGAGGAAATTACAAATTTAAATATAACTAATTTGAATAGTGTGTGGTGATTAAATGAAATTAAGATAATTAACTTAGTTTTATTTATAAAATGAAAATTTTATTACTTTTTAAACTGGTACATTCTTCTTAACACAAGCGTCTCTCTTAGAAAGCCCATGTTGTCTTTAACTGATTAAATGTCTCAAAATACACGTTTAATTCAGAGAAACACTTGTTTAAGTTAGTTTATTACATACTTAAGTTTATTACATACTTATCTGATCATAAGGATCACCTAGACTGTTATTATAAACTATCTTAAAGCTTCTAATTTCATAGCCCTGGATTGAACTCTAGGAAACTGAATTATCAAAAATAACTCTGGCTGATGCTTAAAATCATATGAGTTTGGAAATACTGGAATGCATATCTGGATTTTCAAACTTTATTTAGTTCTATTTGCACATATAGAAAAGATCTGTTCTTTCCCCCAAATTTATTTTGTCTTTTATATCATTTCTATAAAAGGGAAAAATAATTCCTGAAATTAATCAAAATACAAAATTTCTAACTATTCATTTTGATGATAAAAAATAAACTGGAAAATTTTCCCATCAAATTATTATAAACTTTCTAGTTTTGACATGTGGTAAAACTTTCAACAATCAAATATTTTTCAATTTTTAACTCATCTGGAATTCCTGAGAATGTGAATGTGGTTTCCTTTTAACAGAGAGACATTTTCAACAGAAAACACATTCTAAGAGGAATGCTATTAACTTAGATATTAACATTTTGTCTTCAAAGCAAGTTCTTCTCTATATTTTCCTTAATCTGTATGAAAGTGTCAAGCTTCAAAAATAATTGCAAATGTGATTTGAATCCATGTGAAATATACAGCAACCAAAGTACACAGGTGCCCCCCAATTAATCAGGGAAACTTTTTAAGGAAAGAGGTGAACTGTCCAACATTTGTGCACCAGGTTTTATTCTAACTGGAAACAAACCTTGAGGTAGATATTACTATTATATTATTATAATCCCCCTTTTACATACAAAGAGATGGAAATATAATGAAAATAATTTATCAAGATTACACATTTATCAAGTTATTAACTAGTAGATCTGAGAATTGAACCTATGAAGTCTGGCTTAAAAAAAAAAAAAAAGCCCATCCAAAATCTCGTATCTCTATAATACACTGCGACTTCATTTTTTATATTTCTCCTAAATATGTTAATAAAATGCAGTCATTATTAAACTGGTATCCTTGATAATCCAGTAGACCTCCCCACCCCCCCAATTTCAAGATAAAAATCTAAAAAGAAAAAAACCAAAAAACTGACAGCTTTCAGTTTGACAGGCTGTGGAGCCCTCATGTGTCAGAAATTGTCTAGAATACTCAGTAAGCAGCTGCTACTATAGCTGCTGGATTTAAACCTAGGAAGGTAAAGAAAGAATGGTAAGGGAATAAATAGAACTGACTTTCAGAAGGAGATTTAAAAGATATTCTCAGAAAGTCTTCATGTTGTGAAATAAATGGATTTGTTTGGATTATGTTTCAGAGATCTTGTAACTAAATCAAGGAAGCAGGCACTAGATTGATAGTCATCTCCATACCTGGACAGGATCACCTTCCCATGTGACACCCACTTCCTCTCCCCATCCCTTTGCTTCAGCTTCTAATCACAGAAGCGCATTTGTTCTGTCATCTAGCTTTTAAAGAGAACAATTATTTTTAAAAATTAACAACATCATTATAGCAATGTTGTTCTATTTCAACAAAGAAGTTCAGCCTGACTTTTAGAAGAAGATATACTTTTAGGGAAAAAAAAATCTTAATAAATATTGTACATCCTGAATTTGTATTTCAAGAAAATTGAAAAAAACCCTGCTTAGGGATTCCCTTGTGGCTCAGATGGTAAAGAATCTACCTGCAATGTGGAAGACCTGGGGTTGATCCCTGGATTGGGAAGATCTCCTGGAGGAGGGAAAAGCTAGTATTCTGGCCTGGAGAATTCTATGGACTATGTAGTCTATGAAGTCACAAAGTGTCTGACACGACTGAGCAACTTCCACTGTCTCTCTCAGGTTATGAAGCTTTTAAGCCCTTGGGTTGCTGACTTTACAAGCTTGCTGTCTACATGCTATATCTTTTTATATTCCAGTTTATAATACAGTTATGCAGACCTCTTAAGCTATTAAGACATCATCATTGATGCTGCAATTTGTGTATGTTTTATATCTCATTAAATTCTCATCTTTCTAGCTCACAGCAATAGGTTTCTGGCCTAGGGTACAACATAATCTCATAACATAATGAAAAATGTAAAATCATCATGAAAAAGTCGATGGTTGAAATCTTTACTCCAATCAATGATTTATTGGTGATAATGGCTTTATAGTCAAATAGAAATGTGTCCACAGCACAATTCAGATAATTTCTAAAAGCAGAAGTTTAGCATTCAATCAATATATCTTCCTGTTTCAAAAAGAGCTGTTTAAATGGCACGTAGAATAATAGTATGTGCTGATTCTCTATAAAATATTTTAGATTATCTACTAAATGGATACATTATTGTAATCAATGTTATTTTCCCATTCCTGTAGTTTATAATTCACCAAGGCAACTGTTCCCTCTCAATCTTATGATGTTATTATGTCTCCTGTGATTCCAAACACTAAAGATTGTTTGGAATTTTACATGACCAGGTGATTAATCCCAGCCCCTTACTCAGTGCCTCAGACATAGTGGGAGACCAAGAAAGATCTATTGGCTGAAAATAGCCAATTCATTTAACTGAATTAACTGTTACCTAAAATAAAAAATCATTGCCCAAAGTCCACAGGAGGAAAGAACAATTAAGAAATTAAGAGATTCATTAATTAACCTTGCATATTTCTATTTACAAAGCTATTCTTCTATTTGTTTAAGCATATATATATTTATTTTTAAAGAAAATAATCTTACAAAACATCTTTAGAGAGGAGCCTGAATTCTCTACATAAATTGAAAAAAATTGTTTTCATAATTAAAATGGTGATAATGGCCTTATTTATTTTCAAATTTATTTCCAAATATAAAATATTTGTATTGGTAATAGACATAAAAAAGAAATCCATTATAACCTTTTATAAGAGAATATTTTTTTTGATCTGGTTATAAAGTGGTAAATGTTTGTCTCAAGACCTTGATCTTCTTAGTTCCTTTCATCAACTGCAAAAATCACTATTAGTATATTGAGATTATGAAAAACTTGTAAGATATTAGCTACATCTTATATATAAACTGTTATATGCACCAGACTTGGGTTTGCCAAGAAGGGAGAAGGAGGTTGGGGTTAGCAGATGTCAACTATTATGTGTAGAATAACAAAGAGCAAGGTCTAACTATATAGCATAGAGAACTATCTTCAATATCCTATGCTAAAACATACCAGAAAAGAATAGTTTAAAGGAATGTACATCTATATATGTGAGTGTGTGTGATTCAGAGATATTTATATATGTGTATACATATATATCTTTGCTGTACAGCAGAAATTAACACATTATAAAACAACTTTATTTCAATAAAATATATCAATAAAAAGTTATAGGTACCAATCCTAAAAATCTAACAGGGCTGCAGAGATTGGTTTCTCCTTCAAGATACTGATCAATCCTAAGGGTAGTAATGACAGGACAGAAATGAAGGAAATATTTCTTAGGAGCCATGTCCTGAGAGACTCAACCTCAAATCCATCTTGCTGCAATGCATACATAAGTTAAAATAATATATTGGGTAAACAAATGATAGGATATGTAAACAAAATAGTAATATTTGAAAAAACTTTAAAAAATTAAAAAAACAAATGTCAGCCACTCAGTCCTGTCCTACTCTTTCAACCCCATGGACTGCAGCCCCCAGGATTCTTTGTCCATATAATTCTCTAGGCAAGAATACCGGAGTGGATAGCCACTCTCTTTTCCAGGGCATCTTCCCTACTCACGGATCAAACCTGGGTCGCTTATGTTGCAGGCAGATTCTGTACCATCTGAGCTACCAGGTAAGTCCTAACAAAGAGTAAGCCAATGGCAAATAATAAACATTTGGCAAAGAATAAATGCCAACTTCAGATAAATCAGATTTAGAGAAAGATTTAGGAGAAAAAGAGAATAGGAGACAATAAGGCTTTCTTCACAGAATGGTTCTTCATGAAAGATGTTTCTCACTTTTCTTTTTTTCTTTTCTACTGCTTCTAACCCAGATTTTTCAGACAACAATCAGGGTTAAAGGAGAGCATCAGTTGGCTGCATATAAAACACCTGTGATTGCTTCACAGCCAGGATCAACCCCTGATTGTTTAGTGCAATGCCAAGAGAATAACTGCCAATCCATACACATTTTTAAAATTAAAGTGAAATATGTATCATGTTGAGGAAGAAAGCTACTTCCAACAAAACTCAGCTTTAGCAAGGTGATCAGAGATGAAAACTACTGGCCCAGAAGTATCTTTTACTCATATCAATTCAGTTGCTCAGTCATGTCCAACTCTTTGCGTCCCCGTGAATCTCAGCATGCCAGGCCTCCCTGCTCATCACCATCTCCCGGAGTTCACTCAGACTCACGTTCATCGAGTCCTTGATGCCATCCAGCCATCTCATCCTCGGTCATCCCCTTCTTCTCCTTCCCCCAATCCCTCCCAGCATCAGAGACTTTTCCAGTGAGTCAACTCTTCTCATGAGGTGGCCAAAGTACTGGAGTTTCAGCTTCAGCATCAGTCCTTCCAAAGAATTGCCAGGCTTGATCTCCTTCAGAATGGACTGGTTGGATCTCCTTGCAGTCCAAGGGACTCTCAAGAGTCTTCTCCAACACCACAGTTCAAAAGCATCAATTCTTCAGTGCTCAGCCTTCTTCACAGTCCAACTCTCACNCCCATAGACAGCAGCCTACCAGGCTCCTCTGTCCCTGGGATTCTCCAGGCAAGAATACTGGAGTGGGTTGTCATTTCCTTCTCCGTCTGGTCTGATGGGGTGTTTGGAATCTTTGTGCTGGATGTGTGAGAATTTAGTCACTTCTTAGTCTGGCTGCATTCCCCAGCACAGGTCAGTCAAGCTGGGTTATAAGTCTCATTGAGTCTCACCTTTCTCCACATGCCTTCTTATCACTCCTGGTCCACTGCTGGTCCTTTGAACACATATGGCTCATCTCTATCCTCCTGGCTGATCACAAAGGGCAGGGAGATCTGGCTACGTCTCAAGATGCTCCATGGATACACTCTCCAGTCTACTCACCCAAGCTAATGAGCATCTTCACTTCTCAGGCAAGGTCCCTCCCAGGCTGAGATGCTACTGGAGTGAACAGGTGAGACAAAGTGGAGGTGATTTATAGGAACTTGTTGCAACTAAACCAGTGAAAGAAATAGCAGGTCTTCAGTATCCCGAAAGTTCACCAGCAAGGAGGCCCAGTTTATGTCCTCAGATTCGTCCCTTCATCACTTCATCCTTCATTTGCAACAAAGAACCCTCCCAGATGCCTCCCCAGGTATTCTCCAAGGTGGAGCTAGGAGGACCACAGGAGGCTGCTCCTCTGACTGGCATTCACTTCCTTTGCAAACATTTTCCCATTTATCATCATGCTAAGCTAGAGGCCCTGTTGTCAAATCAGAAAAGGATGGTTGGTGCAAAGCCTGAGACAAGTGTGCCAGTTTCTTCCTGTTTTGCTTATTTGTCCATAAGTTCTTGTGGGACTGTTAATTTTCCAATTTTTCCCAAGTAATTTATTTAAATTCAGCTAACTAATATGACGGGCTTCCCTGGTGGCTCAGCAGTAAAGAATATGCCTGCCAATGCAGGAGCAGATGCAGATTCGATCCCTGAGACGGGAAGATTCCCTGGAGGAGGGCATGGCAACCCATTCCAATATTCTTGCCTGGAGAATTTCATGGACAGAGGAGCCTGGTAGGTTACAGACCATAGGGTCCCAAAGGGTTGGACATGACTGAAGCAACTGAGCATGCACACACATATGCAACTAATCTGATACCATAACTTCCTCCAAGGTCATGGATTTCTTTCTGATGAAAAGTACTCATTTCATAGCATGATTCCTATTTCAGAAATGATCATGTTCCTAAGTAAAAAATTTTTATTTTAAAACTTTTTTCTCATACATATTTCTTTAAAAATAGTACCTCTTCTTTATCCACGCTAGAATTTCATAGCATTTTATCCTTCTACACATTCATTCAAAGGAAGGAATGTTTGCCCAGTTTAGCCCAACAGTATGTACTTAAGTTAAAAAAAATTCCTTCCATAGGCACCGCCCTAAGTTGTTTAGATCGCCCAGAGGGTCAGCACTGTAGAAGGGACTTTTCAAAGGTCATCTCACTGAATAATTCACCTGAGCCTTGTTTGCACCTCTGTTTTACACATGAGGAAATGGAGACAGAGAGAGGTTAAGGGACTTCTGCCAAATGCAAAGGTGTATTTGATCTGGATCTCACCTGGTACCCCCTACACTGTGCACCCCCCATATGCCAGGAGATTGTTGAATAGGATCTCAAGGGTCATGGCATCCAGGCTAGGGGTGCCTCACATCTTGAGGCTAGGTGGCACACTGGCCACTGTCCCTAACCAGCTCCTTATTTGTGGAGTTTTGAGTTTTCATGTATAAAATTTTTTCCTCAAGTCAGGCCCTGAGAGACCAATCTTATTTTCTAAAGGCTTTTTGGAGAATCTTGATGGGTGGTGTGGGCACATTTGAAATTAGCTTGACCCCGAGAAGTCTTTCATCTCTTTCCTTTCTTGATTGTGCCAGTATATATTTTCTTGCCTGAAAATCAGTGAGAAAGCCTTCTCCTGGCCTCAGAACCTCTTGCAAGATTTCTTCTTCGTCTGTCTCTCTCCCTCTTTTCTTCTTTCCTTCTGTGCTTCCTTTATCTCTTCCTTTCTTTCTTTCCTTCTTTCTCCCTTCCTTTCTATCTTCCTTCCTCCCTCCCTCTTTTCCTTCCTTCCCTCTCTCAACTCATATGCTACTTATTTTTTTTAAGATATTTCTTCAGTGAGTTTATTTTTTTNCTTCTTTCTCCCTTCCTTTCTATCTTCCTTCCTCCCTCCCTCTTTTCCTTCCTTCCCTCTCTCAACTCATATGCTACTTATTTTTTTTAAGATATTTCTTCAGTGAGTTTAATTTTTTTAGACTCATTTTTTTTGAGAAGTAATAGAAGAAAATACAATTATTGGATGACAACTGCTCTACAATACTGTGTTGACCCCTGCCATACATCAACACAAATCAGCCACAGGTATACATGTGTCCCCTCCACTACTTGATTATTATTTAAAAAATTAGAAAATACAGTTGCACAAAAAGGCAAATTAATTCAGATCACTCTAAAGCCCCCCATCTGGAGATAAATACTGTTAGATTTTGCCGTGTATTATTTTAGATTCTTTTACATGTAAAATTTGAATATAGAATAGAATTTTTCTGTGTATACTGTTTGTGCTCTGCTTTGAAATGTTTTTAATTGGATGACCTCCTTCTGTTGCCTTACAATACATCCTAAATGCCTTTCTATACGAATATATGAAGGTCTGCATCATCATTTTTGACAGGTGCAAATTATTCGTGTATGCATTTATTATCCTGTCAGCAGGGCCTTGCTACTCAAAGTGTGGTTTGTGGGTCAGCAGTGTTGTCTCATTAGGAAGCTTGTTAGAAATGTGGAATCTCGCCCACAGCCAGGCCTGCTGGCTTGGAATTTGCAGTTTAATGTGACTCCCAGGTGATTGTGTCACAGCAATGTGTGATGAGCCACGGTTGAACGCAGTCTTCCTCGTAAAACATTCCAGTGTTTTAACGCTGAACAACACTGTGATGAACACACGTTCAGCAGTCGTTTTTCTGGAGGTCTCTGTACACTGCACTTGTACGGCTGTCCTGACAGCGTGCGTTCCGCACTTTCAGGTGACTTGTGTTTGATAACTCACTGCCTTTTTCAGGCCTCGTGGGAAAAGGATTCACAAGATTCGAGAGGTTCTAGCCAAGTCAGGATTCATCATCAGGGCTGCTAGCTGCTTCTGTGTCCTCTCTTGCCCCCTCCCCGACCAATATCCAAGAATCCTTTCCTATTCACGAGTTTGAGGATGGGTGACGAGAGGTCTAGTTCAATGATGTTAATTAGTGAAAAGCTGCATGTTACTTGAAATGTTACCTAGTATCCTGACTGCATTTAAACACTAGACTCATTTCTGCCCTTCCTAGGCAAAGGCTGGCATTCAAGTCATTGATATTAAAAACAACCTAATGAATTTCACTGTAGGCAATTTCCCCTCATTTGTTCCCTGAGCCTCTCTGTGGGGAGCAGGCTCATTAGTCTGTCTTTCACATTTACCCAGCCAACAAATATTTATCATGTGCCAGCTGCCTCAACTCTCTTTAGAACAAGGCAAGGTAGAAATTAGTCAATGCAGAGCATCTTCTTTTTATTTTTAACTGTAGCATTTCTTGTATCCTCTGAGTGCTGTGCTTTAGATACTGTTAGTCAGTCCTCCTCTCATTCCAAATGGAGAGGTATCATTCGTCTCATTTTCGAGTCAAGGGAGGGAGACTGGAGAGCTTGGTGATTTGCCCAGAGCCATGGGGTCAGTGTGTGAAGAGGGCAGGGTTTGCATCCAGGTCTGTCTCCACTGCCAGTCCATGCTCAGCAAGGCAGTCTCCTAAGCCTTTTGGGGAAATGTAGGAATGAATCCTTCAGAAACGTCAATACTGAACTGAACTTAAATTCCTGATGTCAGGTCTTAGCCTCAGTAGCTCAGGACTGGGTCTGGAAAGAATGTCCACAGGTGGGCTCTGGTGTGGCTGGGTTGGCAGCACCGCGGGACCCTGCTGCTTCCCCAGCCCCTCTGCTGTGCCTGCCACGTCCCCGGAGCATGGCTTCTTTCTCTACTGACAGGCACAGCCTGGTCATCATCATCAGTCATCCCCACCGAGCCTCTTGAGCCTCTATTTCCATTTCTGTAAAGTGTGGAATAACCCCAAATTCCTGGGAGCGCTGTGATGATTAGAAATGATAATGTCAGCNCAGGAGAAAACAATTACCTGGGGGGTCTCTTGTGAGGACCAGGCAGCTAGGCTATAAGTCATCTGATAGGGAACAGGTCCTTTTTCCATGAGTCATGGTTCGCCTCTTAAATCAGAACAAAGGATTGCTAATAATTTTTAACTTTTTCCCTTCAAAAGCACCGAGTGCTCCTTAAAGAGAAGGCTGTCTGTGGGTGGCCCCTGCTGGGTGGAGAAAGGCGGCAATGGCCAGGAGAAAAAGCAGTGACTCCTCCACTGTGACATTGTATCCGTCCCTGCCAGTGCTGTGAGAGGAGACTCCAGGTGGTCAGGAGGGTCATTTGCTGGGGTGTTAGGGGGAGAGAGATGGAGAGAGGGGGCGGGGATTTTTCTGCAGTTTGAGGGGAAAAGGCACTTTGGCTCCTTCTTCCCCCAGAAGCCTTCCCCGGCTGCAGTGCCTGATGGATGTCACCTTCTACCTGGCTCCTCTTTTTTCGCTTGTTCCGTACATGATGGTGCCCCTGGTTTGGGTCTCAGCCCATCTTCTTTTCGCCGCACCTGCTGAGTGTTCCCATCCATGCCAGGCTGTGTGCCAGAGACCCCCAGAGCTCTCTGCCCAGCCCCAAGATCTCTTTCAACCTCCTGAGTCCTACTCCCTGCTGCCCACTGGACATCTCCATCCTTATGTCCCCTAGACACATCCCACTCAGCATGTCCCCAACTGAACACACCCCAGCTCTCCCTCTGCCCTTAGATAAAGGTCTTTAACCCCATTTATCTGGATGTGTATCCATCTATGTTAGTTTCTTTGGTTGTGTGTGTGTGTGTGTGTGTGTGTGTGTGCTAAGTCACTTCAGTTGTGTCCAACTCTTTGTGACCCTATGGACTATAGCCTGCCAGGCTCCTCTGTCCATGGATTCTCCAGGCAAGAATACCAGAAGGGGTTGCTGTGCCTTCCTCCAGGGAATCTTCCTGACCCAGGGGTTGAATTTGCATCTCTTACATCTCCTGCATTGGCTGGCGATTTCTTTACCACTAGCACCACCCGAGAAGCCCCCCTTTGGTTGTAAGTGACTCAGATCAACTGACTTTCGTGGGAAACCTTACACATTGAGTCAGAAATACCGAATAGTAACCTGACTTTAGGCATAGCTGGGTTCAGTGACTCAAACTGTGTCCTCAGATTTTGTCTCTGTGTCTCACTGTCCATCTCTTGACTCTACACTTCTGTGTGTTGAGTTCACTCTGAGGAAAACTCTGCTAGTTACCTTATCCTTACGACAGAGGAGAAAGAACATCCATCTGCTTCCCTGTTATTGCTGCATAAAGTCCCATTATATAGTTTGTTAGCCTGGGTTGGGTCACGTGCTCATCCCTGAACGAGTTGCTGTGTCTGGGGGACTGCTGGGTTCGCTGATGGGCCAGGCTTAAATCAGGTGACCACTCCTAGACCTGAAGGATGGGGCTGACTTCCTCAGACCTCATCAATTGAGAGGGATTGAGTGTGTGCCCTGCCTAGATGTACTCAATAGTCCGTTAGTAAGAATGTAAGTGGGGGCTTCCCTGGTGGCTCAGACAGTAAAGAATCTGCCTGCAGTGCAAGAAACCCAGATTCGATCCCTAGATTGGAAAGATTCCCTGGAGAAGAGAATGGCTACCCACTCAGTATTTTTGCCTGGAAAATTCCATAGACAGAGGAGGCTGGTGGGTGCATGTGCACACACACACACACACACACACAAACACATACACAGCAGGTATCTGGGCTGAAGTATAGTGAAACAGCTCAAAGTGCTGGTAAAATGAATTCCATTCTCTTTTACTTCTTTCTTGCTAATTTTACCTTCTCTGAGTGGTCTTCTTTTTCTGTCTTGTTAGCAGCTTAAACCCATTAATACTCTTTTCAAAAAATATTTCTTCTCAGAAGATTTTTATTGAGGTGTAATCAACATGACATTATATTAGCTTCAGGTGTCCAGCATTTTATTACTATTCTTAATTTTATATATCTGAATGAGTTTCATTACAAACTGGACTATTGCCCTTGTTTCTTAGCAGTGTCAGCCTGGATTCCAAAGGGAAATGTAATTTGGATTAATTACATTGTAATTAATGTAGGGGGCATTGTAGTATGAGGCTGGAGGAACAAAGCAGCATCTGGGCATTTTGGGAAAGCCTGCTTGAAAAGAGGAGAAGTTCAAAATACTTCTAGGCAGGATCAGAGAATGTGAGGTCTGGAACACTTTGGTTCCTCAGTGTTAGGACAGTTAGGAAGAAGGACAAGATCAGTGTGGGCACTGAATCCAATGGATCCATTTGAATAATCCCTGCTGCCATTTATTATCCATTTCTTGAGCATTGGGTGCAGGCTGCACCCAGCCAAAGTCCCAGGTGGCATGGAATGTTCCTGCCTGAGGTTTCCCACCCCAGTGGACACAGTGTGATAAGATCTAATAGCTTGGGTCCATATTGGAGGGAATCATGAATTATATACTAACCATGAAAGTAGTAGTGTGTCAAAGGGATGGATTTTTGAGTCAGGTGGGCCTCCATTAAAATCTCACTATAGTCACTTGGAAGCTGGTTAACCCTAGGCATATTAGCCAATCCTTCTGAGCCTCAGTGTGTTAATCTGTGAAAGAATAGAAACGCCTCCCTCATAGAGTCACTGAAGCGATGTATATAAATAACTTGAAAACAGTGTGTGCTTGATCCATGTTGGCTTCTGGCCTTTCAAACATTATCTCTTATGATCTCTGTAATTTGCATATTACATTGTCAAAACCTAGTGTTTTGGGGGTTCTCTACCTGGTGGTTTCAATTCCTGGAGTATAGTGGTAACTTAGAGACTCTTTTTGGAAAGTGGGAGCATTTAATCATCATTTCACAAACATCACAGCAAAGATTGGATCAGGCAAGAATCATCAGTGGATATGTATCTAGGGGTTGGATGGAGTTTTGCTGAAGGGCAGGATACTTGCATCAACCTAAAGCATCTTGCAAGGGAGGAAATAAAAGAACAGAGATATTGAAAAAAAATATCTGATACCTCCTTTGGTCAAGTGACCAAAATTAAAATGACTTCTGAAAGACAGATGGATATCATTTGCCTCTAGGTATGAGACTCTGTGAGGGAAATACCTATGCCATGTTCTGGCTGAGAATGCAGACCTCAGTCGAATCACGAGGAAATGTCAGACATGCAAAGAAGAAACATTCTCTTATAATCAAGAACAAATGTGCATGGGCGGGGCTGTAGTCTTCAAAAACGACATTGTTATAAAAGATATGCAAAGGCTATTGGAAACGTTCCAGATTCAAGATGTCTAAGGAGGTATGACAGCTGAATGCAATGCCTGACCCTAGACTTAGTCCTGTTATGGATGGGAAATGACATGTGTGCTAAGTGGCTTCAGATGTGTTCAATTGTTTGTGACCCCATCGGCCATAGCTCACCAGGCTCCTCTGATTCTCCAGGCAAGAATACTAGTGTGGGTTGCTGTTCCCTCTTCAAGGGGATCTTCCCAACCCAGAATAGAATTCGGGTCATGACCCCATGAATTGCAGCACGCCAGGCCTCCCTGTCCATCACCCTCTCCCGGAGTTCACCCAAACTTATGTCCATCGAGTTGGTGATGCCATCCAGCCATCTCATCCTCTGTCATCCCCTTCTCCTCCTGCGCCCAAAGCCTCCTAGCATCAGGGTCTTTTCCAATGAGTCGACTCTTTGCATGAGGTGGCCAAAGTACTGGAGTTTCAGCTTTAGCATCATTCCTTCCAAAGAACACCCAGGACTGATCTTTAAAATGGACTGGTTGGATCTCCTTGCAGTCCAAGGGACTCTCAAGANATTCCAAGGCCAAATTTGCCTGTTACTCCAGGTGTTTCTTGACTTCCTACTTTTGCATTCCAGTGTCCTATAATGAGAAGGACATCTTTTTGAGTCTTAGTTCTAAAAGGTCTTGTAGGTCTTCATAGAACCATTCAACTTCAGCTTCTTCAGTGTTCCTGGTTGGGGCATAGACTTGGATTACTGTGATATTGAATGGTTTGCCTTGGAAACGAACAGAGATCATTCTGTTGTTTTTGAGACTGCATCCAAGTACTGCGTTTTGGATTCTTGTTGACCATGATGGCTACTCCATTTCTTCTAAGGGATTCCTGCCCGTAGTAGTAGATATAATGGTAATCTGAGTTAAATTCAGCCATTCCAGTCCATTTTAGTTTGCTGATTCCTAGAATGTCGATGTTCACTCTTGCCATCTCCTATTTGACTACTTCCAATTTGCCTTAATTTATGGACCTAACATTCCAGGTTCCTATGCAATATTGCTCTTTACAGCATTGGACCTTGCTTCTATCACCAGTCACATCCACAACTGGGTACTGGTTTTGCTTTGGCTCCATCCCTTCATTCTTTCTGGAGTTATTTCTCCACTGATCTCCAGTAGCATATTGGGCACCTACTGACCTGGGGAGTTCCTCTTTCAGTATCCTATCATTTTGCCTTTTTTTCATACTGTTCATGGGGTTCTCAAGGCAAGAATACTGAAGTGGTTTGCCATTCCCTTCTCCAGTGGACCATGTTCTGTCAGACCTCTCCACCATGACCTGCCCATCTTGGGTGGCCCCACACGGCATGGCTTAGTTTCATTGCGTTCAACAAGGCTGTGGTCCATATGAGTAGATTGACTAGTTTTCTGTGATTATGGTTTCAGTCTGTCTGCCCTCTGATGCCTCTCGCAACACCTACTGTCTTCTTTGGGTTTCTCTTACCTTGGACATGTGGGATCTCTTCAGGGCTGCTCCTTACCTTGGAGGAGGGGTATCTCCTCATAGCCGCCCCTCCTGACCTTGAACGTGGAGTAGCTCCTCTCGACCCTCCTGCGCCTGCATACCCACCGCTCTTTGGACGTGGAGTAGCTCCTCCTGGCCGCCCCTATCCTTGGACATGGGGTGGCTCCTCTTGGCCGCTCCTGCGCCGTTGCAGCCTGGCACTCTCAGCTGCCGCCCCTGACCTCAGATGTGTCTAGCTTTTCTTATTTCCATCTTTTTTTTGATCACATGATTGGACACTTACTGGCAGGTTCAGGGTAAAAATCAAAGTTGACTTAATTATTGGCTTCTGATCCTAGGGCCCAACAGTGAACTCATGGCACAGTTATGGGAATTTTGAGCTCCTCTCAGTCCCCCATGGGTGAGGAAGATGAGCTCTGTCCACAGAGAAAACAGTTTATAGTCCATGCCCTCCAGAGGCCACTTAACCCATGAAGCAGAGGACAGGGGTGTATATGGTTAGAAGGGAAAGTGATGCATGTTTCATTGGGACCTTCTCTGTGCCAGATATTTCTCTTGTGCATCATCCCATGATGCCTACAGCAGGCCTGAAAAGTAGGGGTAATTACATATCCCCATTTTGTACACGGGAACACTGAGGCCGGAAAGACTGCAAGGCTTTTCCCAGGCCATGCAGCTAGTGAGGGTGGGGCCAGTCTACCCCCGTTCTCCACTGCTGACTGGACAGTTCATTCGCTTTCGGTTGGACGATATTAAACTCTGGAGCAGGAAATGGCAGCCCACTCCAGTATTCTTGCCTGGCAAATTCCATGGACAGAAGAGCCTGGTGGGCTACAGTCCACGGAGTCACAAAGAGTCAGACATGACTGAGCAATTGAGCACATATTAACCTCAGTTACTGCCCTTCCCATCGTTGCCTCCCTCCGTGACTGTGACTGTGGTTTTCACAGACTTCCTGCCTGGGGTCAGAAACTTGAAGTCAAAGTCCTAATCACTGAAGTCTCCTCTGGAGAGATGACTGTCACCAGTGAGCCTGGACACAGAAAGATCCACGTAGCAGCTCTCAGGAGACTGGTTAGACCCAGTCCTCAGGGTCTGATCACAGTTCTTGGGGAACAGCCGAGTGTTTAGGTGGGACCAGAGACTTTCTGGGTGCTCGTCCATGACTGGGTGAAAGAAAGGACACTCTGAGGGTTTGTTTATGCAGTGACTCTGACAGATGTGTGGAGCGGAAGTCAGCCTGCTGAATACATGGATTCGTCTTCTGCTTGGAGGCGGGAGGAGCTTGTTGAGGGGACAGGTGGCCTCTGTTGACTGAGTTCTCTTTCTCTAGATTAATTGGGTCCACTTCAGCTACCGTAGTGATATCCCAGGGTGGAAATGTGACAATGTTTGCGCACGGTGTTTCCCTGGGAATGGATGAAAGGGTGTGTAAAATCCTTCCTGGAGAGTAGTGTTTCTGCTTGTGTGTTTGTTTTGCATTTTAAAACTTCAGCCCAGTGTAATGAGAAACCGCGAGCTTTTAAGTCATATAAAGACTCAAGTCCTGGAACTTCTCTGGCAGTCTAGTGGATAAAACTTCACCTTCCAATGCAGGGCCTACAGTTCAGTCTGTGGTTGGCAAGCTAAGATCCTACATACTTTGCGGCCAAAAGACCAGAACATAAAACTGAAGCTATATTGTGATAGATTCAATAAAGATTAAAAAATTAAATAAAGATCATTAAAAAAATGATCCACATAACATAAAAGATTCAAGTCCCAGGAATGTCTCATCTTCCCTAAGAGGACACACAGAGGTTTGGGAACTTGGTTGGATGCACTGGTCCTGACTCCAAGGAGGTATCCTGTCTGGAACAGAGACTCACCCACATTTGTACTGTACCTTTGGAGTACTTGTTCCGTCATGCCTGCTTGTGCCAAGGCATGGGGGGAATTCAAGGTTGCACTGATGAAGGGGGAGAGAATGAACAAGAAGCCTGGAGAGGGGAGTTCTCCAACTGAGCTCTCAGTGCTGCCCTTTACCAGCCCTGTCTTCCTCCTTGTTTAGGTTATGGAACAGCAGTTTGCCAAATCTTTTTGGCAGGATAAAAATGCTGGCGACATTTCTGAGTCTAGGGAGTTGGGAACACACACTGTATGAAAAGTTTAAAAATGAAGACTGTAAAAATGCCCTTTTTGACACATTTTTGCTGATTGCCTACCTTGTGTGATGATCCATGGAGATCCAACCTATGCAGTGAGATGGGGGCCTGCTGAGGCTCCTCATGCTGGGTATGATGACCGTGTCGCCTCCTTCAGTCCCATAGTTTCTCTGAGAGGGAGATCCAGTTGTTTTCAGTTCACAGGTGAGTGGACTCAGGCTCTGGGAGGGTTGGTGACTTGCGTCTAGTAGTCCTTTTGAGAGCAAGAGCTGCCCTAGGAAGGAGCTGAAGCTTTTGAAGAATTCTGTTTTGAGGCTATGAGGAAGGGTATCTTTGGCTTGTGTAAAATAATCACAGAAGGCTGCACACTTGGCTAGAATAAAGTCTCAGGGAGTTGGCTGCCTTGCCCACTGGGTTTCCTGGAGCATCTGTGTATGAGCCAGTCCCTCAGCTGAGTCTCTTGCATTTACTGGCTTGGCTATTTTTTTTTTAAATGATGATTCCTCAGGGACCCCAAAATCTTGAATTCCCTTGGCTGGCACAGGGTGTGCTGGGCACACAAAGCTTGTTAACTGAGAATTCACCAGGGGCGTGCCCTTGCCTTTGTCCCTCTGCACCCCAGTCATCCTCGTCATGCCTTGGGTCAGGAGCCCAGCTCTCATGGGCAAGAAGTGAAGAGGTGTTGGTGAGAGGGTCATTGTCCGGCTTCTGTGTTTTGCATCAGCAGGTTCACAAGCAGGGGCTGATTCGATACCAGATGCAATACAGACTTCATCCATTACAGACATTTGGAGTGTCTCTGCTTTGCTGGACCTTGTGTTAGGATGATTTAATTTTGAGAAGTTTTTTAAAAATCCCCATTATATAGATGAGGGCACACTGATTGTAAGAGATTAGGGAACTTGCCCAAGATCTCCAGCTGGTGGAAGGCAAAAAGCAAAATTAAATTCAGAGGCATTTGTCCTGTATCTTTGGGACACTTATTCCTTCATCTGCTGCCCTCGGAAACTTTGCAGAGGGGTCTGGTGTGTTTGAGTCTGTCCTTCCAGCTCCTTGGAAGTTACCCAGCAGGCGGAGCGTGTAGATGGGATGGATATAGATATAACCTACTGAACCCATCTCCTTGGCTACAGAACAGTCCCATTTAGGGCTGGTCTCTGTCTGTTTCTTGCAGCTGCATTGTCAGGATGCAATGAGGGCATTTGGTTCTGCTCCCAGAAACAGAATGTGGCCAGAGTTAGAGAGTGTCAGGCAGAGCTTTTCTGGTGTCTGGTGGGCTAGATGCAGCCTCCCTGCTGGGGCTCTGGCCTCACCAGTAGCCTATGCTGGGTTTGGGCAATTGAGCTGAAAGTGAACTCGAGAGCATTGTGGGTCCTGTTGCCCAAGAGACAGCCAACACCTCACCCATTTCATGATTACTTGAGAATTGATAATAGTAATAATAGCGATGACAACAACAACAACAATAATAATAACTCATAGAATGACTATGTTGCTAAGCACTGTACTGAGCATTTTATAAATATTAACTCATTTTAATCTTCATACCAACACTTTAAAGTAGGTACCACCATTATGTACCTCTTTCATAGATGACACAGAGGTATAGAAAAGTCACAAAATTTGCCCATGATTACCTGGTAAATGAGGGAACTGGGGTTTGAATTTAGGGAATTGGTTTTTGACGCATCATTACAGTATAAACAAGTCTTCATTGAGCCTCCCTGGTCATTGCACTCTGATTGAGAGGCTCTGGTGTGAGCTCCTGGAGGAGCTGTGTGCCTGGTCACCTCAACAGCTGCGCAAAGCTTGATGCATACACTATGCTTGGTACATGTTTGTAGAATAGAGTGGTGGAGGGATGGATGGATGGACTGATTACTTTCAGCCCTGCTACGCAGTGATAAGGACTTCCCTGGTGGCTCTGAAGTAAAGAATCTGCTTGCCAATGTAGGAGATATGGGTTCAATCCCTGGGTCAGGAAGATCCCCTGAAGAACCCCCTGGAGGAGGAAATGGCAACCCATTCCAGTATTCTTGCTTGGGAAATCCCATGGACAGAGGAGTCTGTTGGGCTTCCATGGGGTCTCAAAGAGTTGGACACTACTGAGAAACTGAGCGCACTCGTACACACACACACACACACACACACACACACACACACACACGGACCCCTTTCCAGGGCAGTCCTTTCTAGAAGTGGACATCCTATAGGGGGCTCTGAGATGTCCTCTGCCTTCCCCTGGCTCACCTACATGAACGTGCACACATATGCATGTACAGGTACTTAGACATGCATAAACGTTCACGTGCATGTGCGCACACACACACACACACACACACACACATTCACCTACTCTGTGTGGATTTCCCTAAGTAGGTACTGTCCCTGAGGAATAGTAGAGAAAAAAGGTCAGAATCTTTCTCTCTTCCTCATTGACCTTAAAATAACATTTATTGATTTCTTTGAGAATTTGGTGATATCACTGAAGGAAGCTTTTGGGCTTTATGGCTACATTTTACAAATTTAGTTATCTTTATTTCGGTCTGTCCTGGGTCTTAGTGCTGCACAGCCTTTTCTTTAGTTGCTGTGAGCAGAGGCTACTCTCTAGTTATGGCGTCTGGGCTTCTCACGGCAGTGGTGTCTCTTGTTGTGGTTCCTGGGCTCCAGAGCACTGGCTTAATATTTGTGGCACATGAGCTCAGCTGGTTTGCAGAATGTGGTATCTTCCTGGACCCGGGATCGAACCCGTGTCTCCTGTATTGGCAGGCAGATTCTTTATCGCTGAACCATCAGAGAAGCCACTGGCTATTTGTAAAGTTGGGAAGAAGGGCGAGCATTTTTTCCTTGCTCTCTCGGGGCCAAATAGAAAAAAGTTGTTCTTTTATTTTTTTACCTTCTCATGAATGAACAGAGAACCCAAGTTTCTTGGATCCAGCAGCACAAGAGAAATCGCATTAGCAAGTCACATGTCACTTGCTTTTGTCCTCACCTCTATAGCATAGGACTTCCAGCCGCCTAGGAGTCTCACTGTTGTTTCTAGAGGTATCCACGAAGGAGTGTCATGTGTACACAATCACTTTTTGGTTCTGTTTCAGCTATAACAGTAATGACAAAAATGACCCACATTCAAATGTGGAGTTTGGTCCAGCTGAGATCCTCTGGTTTCATCTCATTGCTTCATTGGTGCACAAGGCCCTTGGTGATTCCCCTGTCCTTGTCTAGTCTTATTTCCTTTCCCCTTTCTCATATATTTTTTATTGGTAGTGAGCGTCCTATGATTTCCAGATGCATCATTCTGATCTCTCTCACCAGGATAGTGTTCTTAGGCTCGTCTGCTTGGGAAATTTCTTTCCCTGCTTTCAGAGATCAACCACTGCCTCATTCAAGACACATTCCCTGACCCACTGTCTTCCTGGCCTCAGAGTGGACAGCAGAGTGTGTGTGTGTCTGTGTAGGGCATTCACCCTGCAACATCATGCTTTATTATTTGCACATTGTCGCCCTATGTCTGTAAACTCAGTGTTCAACTCAATGCCTGTCACATTGCTTGTGCCACAGAAATGTTTGTTTGATTGTAACCATCTTTACACGAGACCCTTGAATAAGCCAGAGCAGAGATCTTTGGCTCCATGTGTGGATAAGGAAACCAGGCTTTGAGAGGCTGAGTGACGGGCACTGGGTCTAGCAGCAGTTGTATGATGGAGGCGGATCTCAGGTGCTTTCATCTAAAAAGGCAGAGTCCTTTGCTCCGGAGCTGGGCTACCTCTTGCCCTGCCCCCACCCCCCCTAAGCTTTTCCTTCCCCAGTTGCATAAACTCAATCATCTCCTTTTAAAAGTCATCAGGACCTTTTGGAAATCCATCAGCTTAAGAGAGATGAGAAAATAGTGAAAAGCACAGCCCATTATGCTCAGATTCTCTTTTTCCCTCTGGGGTTTCCTTCATTGCAAGACATTTGCGTGAAGAATGGAGGCTGTGTTCCTGGAAGACTGGGTAATGCCGATGGATCACGAGGGGTTTCAGTAAAGGCCAGTAGGCTGTAGATGGCACAGAAAGGCTATTTACAGAAGCAGCAATAAAGATTTTGTTATAAGGTCACCAATAAGGTAGCCCTAAGGACTGCATTTAAATAAGGCTAAAAAAAAAAAAAAAAAAAAAAAGNGGCTGTAGATGGCACAGAAAGGCTATTTACAGAAGCAGCAATAAAGATTTTGTTATAAGGTCACCAATAAGGTAGCCCTAAGGACTGCATTTAAATAAGGCTAAAAAAAAAAAAAAAAAAAAAAGGCTTCAGAGAGCCTGGATTTACCAGGTTTGAGGAAATGTGAATTCTACTTCTGGAGATGACCTTAAACCTCACTTAATAATGAATGCTGATGACTACCTCGTAGGTTATTATTACAAGTGTTAAATATCATTGGCTCTAAGGAATATCATCTCTCACCAAGACGCCTGAGAGAGCCCCAGTTGCTCCTCCTGCCCCAAAGACATTCTCCACACTCTCGCCAGAGTGATCTCTGAAATGAGAGTCTGGATTTACTTTACCCATGCTTAAAGTTCTTTTATGGCTTCCCATCTACCGTGCCTCTTAAAGTGTGGCCTGTGGACACTTGCCTGCTTATCAGTAAGCCCTGAGAAGGAACACACATTGAGAGCAAGTATTTAGATGCTTTATAGTAACTGGCAGAATCATTTTTTGTCCGTTAAACATGTTGAGTAAAAATATTTAGGCTTATGTTTTCTATGTCTTTAAATTGTCTAGTAATACATTTTCATCATATTTTATTAAAAAATATCAGTCTGGGACACATTGGAAATAGTTTGAACAGCACTGGCCTGCAGGGCCTGAGGGCTCTCACCCTGCCCGCTGCATTCGAGTCCTCTCACCCTGCCCGCTGCATTCGAGTCCTCTCACATCCTCTGTGCTGCAGCCTCGCTGGCTTCCTCACATTCATCTTCCTTCCACGTGGAGCTTTACAAGCACTCTTCCCTCTGCCTGGAATGCTTCTTCCCTGCTGGTCCTCACCATGGATTTAATTCCCGCTTATTTTTCAGGGCTCAGCTTACACATCAGTTTCCCAAAGAAGTCTTCCTGTTTCTTTTTCCCTCCAGACTGGCTCGCTGTATGCTCTCCTTGCACCTGGTTCTTCTTTATAGTATTTTACCAAATCATCATCAAACAATTAATTGTATACTTGTTTAAAGACTATTTTCCAACTAGGTTATTTGTTCCACGAGCAAAGGGACAGTCCCTGTTTTGCAGATTGCCCTTTACTATTGGGATAGTGTGCAGTGCCAGGCACCTAGTAGGTGCTCAGTAGAGTTACTGATGAATGAATGAAGAACCAGTTGGCAAATGTGCTCGGTACACATTGCTTATTATCTGTTGATGTTAGCTATAATTTTGAAACAGGAGAGCAGTTTGCTAAGAGTAGGAGAAAGGAGGGGATGCAGGTGGTCTGTATCACCCGGTTAGATCATCACCCCTGAATAATTGGAATTTACCTAAAGTACTCATAATCCTTGAGTATAATAAATACAAAATGGAGTCCTCCTTGGACACGTTAGTCTTCAACTGGGTTTCTTTACAACCCGGGGCTGAAATCTGATTGATACAGTCAGTCAGATGAGACCTCAGCTAAAGAATTTCACTTTGGTTGGGCTCTTTAGTGGGATGAGGGAAGTGACAAATGACAGAGAGATGACTAGAGACAGAGAGATGCAACTTTGTAAGCAATCAGAAGAGTTTGTACTTAGTTTTAACAGCACAAGGAAGCTGTGAAAGTTTAAGGGAAGTGGAGTAGAGAATGGAGAGTGGGGCGTGGGCAAGAGGCTATGAATATTTTAATTGGTGGTGGTGGTTTAGTCTCTAAATCTTGTCCAACTCTTGCGACCCCATGGACTATAGCCTATCAGGCTCCTCTGTCCACGGGATTCTCCAGACAAAAATACTGGGGTCGGTTGCCATTTCCTTCTCCAGGGGATCTTCCTGACCCAGGAATTGAACATAGGTCTCGTGCATTGCAGGCAGATTCTTTACCAACTGAACTACAAGAGAATTGATGGCTTAGTGTGCATATTCCCCTCCTCTGAGCCAGGTAGCTCCTCTGTACCAGTGCTGGAAAGAGCAATCCTTAGGTGCTCGAAAGAGAGCAGTCCTTAAGACTGGGAAGAATCTTGAGGCCAGAGAGCGGTTAGGAGACTGTTACAGTAGTCCTGGGGGAGGATGGCGGCCAGAACAAGAAACTAGGGTCAGCCTGGAAGGGGGGTGGTGATGCAACGAGACAGGCAGACTACAAGTAAGGCTGACGGGAGTTGGTGATGGATTCCATGTGGAAGTTGAGGGAAAAGGAGGGAAGGATGTTGGATGACTAGGTGCCTGGTCTGGGAAACTGGGAGAATCATGGTGCCTTTCCCTGAGCTTAAGCTTCAGGCTGCTCCTGCTGTCTTAGAGTGGGCCAACCCAGCTTCAAATGTGCAGGCAGAGGTGGGTTGGAGGAGGGCCTTTGGGGCCTTAGACTGGGTTGTCTGCCTTAGACCTAGGTCTGCCCATCTGTGGACATGCGGGCTACAGGAGGGTGGATGCGGAAANTGTCTTAGAGTGGGCCAACCCAGCTTCAAATGTGCAGGCAGAGGTGGGTTGGAGGAGGGCCTTTGGGGCCTTAGACTGGGTTGTCTGCCTTAGACCTAGGTCTGCCCATCTGTGGACATGCGGGCTACAGGAGGGTGGATGCGGAAAAACATGCAGCTGTGAGAGGCTGGGGACTGCAGAGGCTGGGAGAGAAATAGGCTGATGGGAACTCTGCTGTCACAGCTGGAAGAATTTAGCACGAGCCGTGTGTGTGTGTGTGTGTGTGTGTGTGTGTGTGTGTGTGTGCGCACACGCACACGCACACGCATAATCCCCATCATTTTCTTGATCTGCATCATGCTTCACTAAAGCTCTTGACTTAATCTAGCTTGACTTGTACAAATGTCACCATCTGGCACTAGATCATGTGGCTTTTCAATCAAAAGGAGTGGAAGGCTTCCATTCAGAAATGCAAGTTTGTGATTAAATGCCTTTGCGGTGTGTTGCAGCCAAACTTGAACTTGTAATCAGCCTTTGAGGTGTGTTTTTTTTTAAGAAAAAAACTTATTTGATTAACCATGAAACAGATTTCATGCAGGAAAAGTTCTCACAGCTTCAGGGGCTTTATTCTGCCCTGAGTCATTAAAACAGACCCCAGGCGGCTGGATGTGCTTGTGGAAGGACTCGGGGCACGTTGCCTCTGAGATGCATGGTAGGAGGATGTGGGTATAGTATTATCAGTCAGCATCATCCAGCATTTTATTAATAGCCCTCACAGCACCGGGCAGATAGCATGGACGTGTGGTTTAGTAGAAAGAGTATTAAGCAGGAAGTTAGAGCCTACAGCAGGGTTTCTCAAAATGTGGTGAGTGCTTTGTCCACACCAGAATCCAGTGGGAAGGGAGCCAGGATTCTGAGTCCATTGGTCTGAGATAGGCCTGGGAAACCCCAGTTTTGACGTCTTGCTCCCCAGGTAATCCTGGTCACACCTGGTTTGAGAGTCACTCCTATGAGCCTGTATTTTTGAGTCAGACAGACCTTTGGCTCCACCTCTGCTACTTACTCAGAGAAGGCAATGGCATCCCACTCCAGTACTCTTGCCTGAAAACTCCCATGGACGGAGGAGCCTGGTGGGCTGCATTCCATGGGGTCGCTGAGTCAGACACGACTGAGCGACTTCACTTTCACTTTTCACTTTCATGCATTGGAGAAGGAAATGGCAACTCACTCCAGTGTTCTTGCCTGGAGAATCCCAGGGATGATGGAGCCCAATGGGCTGCCGTCTGTGGGGTCGCACAGAGCTGGACACGACTGAAGCGACTTAGCAGCAGCAGCAGCAGCTGCTACTTACTGGCTACGTGTGTGACTCAGGGCCACTGCTTCTTTCCAGCCTCAAATGTGTCATCTGTAAAATTAGGATAGTAGCAGTGTCTGCCCATAGGTAGGTGGTAGAGAGGATTCAGTAAAGTGCTCAGAGCAGGGCTGAGCAGTCAGGAGATGCCCTAGTAAATGGGGACTGTTGAGTCATTAGTCACCTTCTGCCAGGACAGATGACCTAGGGTGGCTCTCATCTGTTGTGATACAAAGCTATAGAACTTGATGCCCAGGGTGGATGGTGGAGTGGTGTCATATGTATACTTGATTTATAAAAACTGTGTACCCTCATTTCTTCTCTTGTGTAATTTGAAATTCTCCAAATTTATAGTTTGCATGTATATTCTTTATATTTGACTTGACTATTACTGCATGCATTTATCTCGGGCACTGTTTAGAATTGTGTAAGTTGACCAAGGAGACTTTACTTTTCAGTTGATTTAAGGGATTTTCGAAGGCAATACTTGAGCACATTTGATTTTTGTCTTCTGAGCTAACTTTAGAACCTCACCCCCACAGAAGGTGTGACTACACTATACTTAAGAGACAATGATTGACTTATTTTTGTGTCTTGATTTTTTTTTTTTTAATCTGCAAAATTGAAATCATCTCATGGGCTGTTGAGTGGATACATGAGATAGAGGTTGTGAAAGGCACTTATTTCTTAAAAAGTTTTAGATTAGTCCAAAGTAAAATTGACAAAAATAGTCACCAGTGTGGTTGGATGGCCCTTTAAGATCAGCTTCCAGAAACTGGTCTGGGGCATCTTTTGTCCTCTTCCCACACCTGTCAACAGCCTTTGTATTAGGTGAGTGTTTAAGGGGCCTCTCTCCTTTTCCCCAATAACCTGTGGAACCACTGAGGGGACACCCTTGCTTACAGCTCGAGTACCATTTCCCACGGTCCAAGTAAGGCTAGGATTTCATTATTGATCAGATCCTATAACGTGCAGTTAAATGCCTGCTTCTGAGGGCCTGCATTTACCTGCTGTAAGGAAAGACCCGTTGGTGATTCTCGCAGCCATATTTTGAAGCATTTAGAAGCACCATCTTCAGTGAAATAATATAGATTCTTTGCCTAAGAACTATAGAACCTTAGTATCTTAGAAGGGATTTTCTGCACCATATTGAAATCTGCTCCATAGCATCCCTGATAAGAGGTTGTCCAGACCCTGCTGGTACAACCAGTGGTGAAAGGGAACTTGTTATCCCCCAGGGCTGGCAGCTCTCTTCCAGATATCTTTGACTACTGGATACATTCTTTACAATGTTTCACGGAATGTTTAACTCCCAAGTGTTTCCATCCACCTTAGGACTTGGGTCCAGTCCCTCTTCTGCATGACAGCCTTTCCTACATTTGAAGACTGAAGATACTTCTCTTCCCTACCATAGAGAACTTTGCTGCTGCTCCCGCCCAGCACATCTCCTGCCTGTTTGTCGCATACGTGCAACGCATGAAAACAAAAGGAAGCTGTTCACTATGTCTTTCTCTACAGGTGTTTTGTTCTTCAAGTATTGGTGCAGTTTTGCCTGTTAGTGTGATTAGAAGTTAATGATGCTGCAGCATCTGGGTCAGAGAGTATTTGCTATAGCAGTGGGTCGTCCTGGCACGTCTGTTTGATGAGGGGTAGCATTGGTTATTTGCAGAGGTTGTATTTTTCTGTGGTAAATCTCAGCGGTCCTTCTAGGTCTCTGCTGAGCTTGCCTCCTCTGGAGGTCTCCTGGCATTCTGTTATGTCATCGGGCACTGTATCTATGTAGTTCACTGGGCAGACATTCTTCTAGGTCCTGGGAAATCCCTTCTGGGGCTGAGTCAAGCTGTTGTTTCAATTTTACATGCTGTTTTCATTCTCCATATGTTTATCTCTTGACTCCCCTGCTAGACTTTAAGCTTGTTTAAGGCCAGATTCTGGTTTGTACGTATGAGTATTTCTAGTCCGTTGATTTTCACACTCTGGGTATTCAATGACTATGAGATTGATTTGAAGAAGATTTGGTCTTCCTTTCAGTACTAAATTCTTTTCCTTGGGAACCTTACCCATTGCAATAGTTTCTGTATGGAGCCCCTGATCGTCTATATCAAACCAAAGACTCGTATGTCCCATTGTTATCTGATTCTGTTTATACATCCTCCAGGGACCTCAAAAGCAACATATGCTGTATTAATTAAGCATTTTTTGAAAGTTTTTATTTATTTATTTGTTTTTTACTACGCTGGTTCTTTGTTGCTGTGGGTGGGCTTTCTCTAGTTGCGGGGTGGGAGGCTATTCTTTAATTGTGGTGCATGGGGTTCAATCCTTATGTCAGAAAGATCCCCTGGAGGAGGGCATGGCAACCCACGCTAGTACTGTTGCCTGGAGAATCCCATAGATAGAGGAGCCTGGCAGGCTACAGTCCATGGGGTCGCAGAGTTGGACATGACTGAAGCGACTTAGCACTCCTTCATGGGCATCTCGTTGCAGAGGCTTCTCTCGTTTGCAGAGCATGGACTGTAGGTATGTGGGCTCAGTGGTTGTAGCACATGGGATTAGTTGCCCCTCGGCATGTGGAGTCTTCCTGGGCCAAGGATTGAACACGGGTCCTCCTCACTGGCCAGCAGATTCCGAGCCACTGGACCACCAGGGAAGTCCAACTAAGCATCTTTTAAACCCTCACCTGGGCCACCCAAACCTGTTTTATGTGGCAACATGTCTTACTTCAACTAACAGCCAGCCCATGAACATACCCATATAGTATATTCAGTTATTTATTGAGTTGAGGCAGTTCATCTTTGGAAATGTCTGTGAAATCCATTCTCTCCTCTCCATTTCCACTGTTGCGTCTCCCTGGTGACCCTCTCTACTACCATAGAGCTGACATTGTTTGGAAAGACAGGAAATAAAAAATCCTGAGCTTGGCCAACAAGGCCCTTGGCTCCCAAGCCCTCATCTTTGTCCCGTGCTCCATCTTATACAGCATCTCGGCTAGTCATTCCCAGTCATGCCACACTTGTAAACCCTTCCTGGCCTTTGCGCATGCCGAACTCTATTTCCCATCTATTAACTCCTACTTCTCCTTTATAGGTGCAAGTGTCACCTTTTCTCTGGAGGCTTCCTTGACTTTCTCAGCGAGGTTAGTCCCTTCCTCCTAGATCTGCACACAACACTAACTTCTGTACTTCTGTTATTGAACCTCTAAGGTTATCATCATTTGTTTATCTGTCTCTACGACTGAGTGCTTCTTGAAGGTGGGGTACTGTGCCTTACCTCCCCAGCCTCAACACAGGATTGTGCTTGGCACAGAGAAGGCACCCACTGCATTGAATAAACATTAGAGCCATCATTTCTTGACCTCTTAAGTGCTGTGCACTGTGGCAATACGTTGTTAACATGAGTTATCTCATTTTGTTTTCGTAACAGTGTTTAGAGGGAGAGACTGTCAGGAAACTCATTTACACCTGAGGAAGCTGAAGCTTTGAGACCTTAACCCGCCTGAGGTCACACAGCTGGTAATTAGGACAGCTAGGCTTTGACCACTCGTCTCTTGGACTCCAAAGCCCTTGTTCTGCATGAACGTGCCTCCCTGCCTCTTGTAATAGATAGCTCTTGAATTCGTCAATGAGGGGACTTCCCAGAAGTTATGTATTTCCATGTTCCTGTACCACTGGCTCACTTTTGCCAAGTGCTGCTTCTCTGAGTTCTAAGAAGATTCTAAATACACGAACATGTGTACACACATTGGAATGTGTGTACTCAGTCGGGTCTGACTCTTTGCCACCCCATAGACTGCAGCCTGTCAGACTCCTCTGTCTGTGGAATTTTCCAGGCAGGAATACTGGGGTGGGTTGCCATTTCCTACTCATGGGATCTTCCTGATGGAGTAGTATGGCCGACAACAAATTAGGGTTGTATTTCCTGCAGGAGTTCTGAACACCCAGGTGTTCTTGGCATTATCTAGTGATAATTGACCTTGGGTATATACCCCACCCCCTGCTCTCACCTCTGACCTGCCTCTCAGGGGACAAAGCCCTTCTTTCATCGTGAGTCTGAGTCTATGTCTGATGTGCTTGGAAGGGAACACGGGAGCGCACAGTGCTCAATGGGCTCTCACTGGCTGTGAGCAGAGAGCAGGGCAGGGCTGGGAGGGGCTGGGGGTCCGAGTGGGGAGTGGAAGGGGCCTGGCTGGATGAAGGACGGAAAATGGCTTTAGGCAGCAGAGCTCACAGAAATGAATTCTGCTTTCTTCATAAATAGACTTAGGATTAGCTTTGCACAACCAATGAGCTTATTATACCGCATAATTATTTTATAAATGCAAAGTATTTCAGGGTTGGAAGGGATCTCAGAGGTTTTGTTGTTTCAGCTAAAGATAAGCCAGGAGAGGGGCTGTCTATCTTTCAGCTTGGGCCTGACTGGGTGGCAGTGCCAGGACAGAGTTACCACAACTCCCAGCAGTTGCTTTACTTACAAGGAGAAATTTAACTTCCGAGGGCATGAGAACTCTTGTACTGTGGCCAGTGCTTTTTCTCCTGGGCAGCACACTTGGCAAGGGAGAGTGCATGGCCTTTGGGTTCCCTCCAGCCTTGGCTGGCTCCTGCCTTGCCTCCCTCTGGTTGTGCAAGCTTGACTCCATCCCACAGCATGAGGGGAGAGGGCCTGCCTTGCAGGGCTTTCCCAGGGTCCGGTGAGGTGACATGGACCGAACACCCAGCACCGCTCTAACAGGAGTCTTTGCTCAAAGAGGTTGAAAGTGTTAGTTGCTCAGTCATATCTGACTCTTTGCAGCCCCATGAACTGTAGCTGGCCGTGGGATTTTCCAGGCAAGGATACTGGAGTGGGTAGCCATTTCCTTCTCCAGGGGATCTTCCTGACTCAGGGATCAAACCCGGATCTTCCACATTGCAGGCAGATTCTTTACCTTCTGAGCCACCAGGGAAGCCCTCAGTTTGACAGTTTATGTGAAAAGCTGAGTGACCTTTGGAAGTGTGCTTGGTGAGATTAGAGTTTCCATTGAAAAATATATGCTTTTAATGTTCCTCTTGTCAAGTTGTGACCAGCTGAGTGTCTTTGCTTCCACCTGGAAGCGTCCCTGCTTGTGGGACTCTAAAAATCCTGGCTATTGTCAAGGCGGTTTCCTGAATGGTGTTAATGTTCTAGTGTGTAACTGACACATTCCTTTTCTTAGGCTTCCTTTCTCGTCACCATGAATTCGGTGCTATCAGTTTCTGTTCTTGGTTTCTTAAAGCCTTGTCTTACCTCAAAATCCTTTGTGAACTCTTTTTTTTTAATGATTAAAAAAATAATTGAAGTATACGTGAGTTATAATGTTGTATTGTGAACTCTTAATAGTTCAAGAAATCCCAGGTTCAATAGTTTTCAGACATAAATAATCATGAATCAGAATCATGTGGGGAAGATTGTTTAAAATGCAGATTCCTAGGACACCGTCCCCTTAATTCTGATCCAGAAAGTCTGGGTGGACCTGAGAATGTGCATTTTATTTTCTTGGATGATTCCAAGAGGTGGGATGATGACACACTGAGAAATATTTGTTTTATTCCCACTAACAACACTAACCCGCACAGTCTTAAAATTCATGTGGTATTTCTCAATCTATGGATTTACGGGGAAAAAATGGTAGTTTTAAGGAACAGGTATAAAGTACCTATTCTCACAGTGAGGTTGGTTAATGGCCCTAGATACTCATGTGACAATCAAAGAGGAACCTTAAAATGGGGCTGGTCTTCACGGTGCCTCTTTCTAAGAATATTCTCGGTTCAGCAAAACAGTCAACTTTCCCCTCTTCTGAAGTCCTACCACACCTTGTCTGTTCCTCTTTCGAAGCCAGCATCTTTCGAAGAATCTTTGCATTCTTACTGTTGATTTGTGGGATGAAAGAAGACAGAGTCTCCTTGCTTTTGCAGAGTCCAAGTCTTTAGTTTAGGTCTATCTGGTGGGAAGGCACCCTTCCCACGTGGCCTGTCTTATGGTGTTGGTATTCCATAGAACTGCATTGGGGAACAGTGCCCCAGACTGAGGGAGCCGTGATTAGATGGAAATAGTGAACACCCACTAAGGAAAAAGAACTAAAGTCAATTCCATTTTCAGTGTTCAGTGTTAGGACTCACAGACACCTGCTGTCAGAATGCTGCTTCAATACAGGACTTGCCAGGACAGGGCAATAGGTTTTGGAATATTGAGTGTGCTTGGGAGGCCAGCTTCCAGGTGTGATTCTGGCTATACGGCTGCATGGTGTTTGAGTGCACTGAAAGATTTTAAGAATGAATCTGGACTCTTGCCTTCTTTTTCGTTATCAACCATTACTTCTTATTCCCGTTGCCTCTGTGCTCCTGCCTGGGGCCACATGTGGCCACTTTTACACGTCCGCCTTTCTCTTTCCCTATCTCTGCATAAAAAAAAAACCACAGCATTCATTCATTCATTCCACAAATCAGGTGTAGGGGTGCAGTATTCATATCCTGATGCTAGGCCTCTTCCTCCTACATTTCCATCATTTGTCAGAATGTAGAAAAAGCTCCTGGAGAGCAGGAGCGTTATATTATCTTGGTTTTGTAGAGGAAGTGAGTCTCATAGTAGCTTTTGTAAAATCTATCTCCTTGGAAACCCACTGACATATAAATCGTCATCCTGAAGGCTTATTCTACTGCCAGTTCAGAAGCTCTAGTGGTTAAGTGTGCTTCCCTATGAGAAATACTCAGATTTCCTTTTCCTTTACTCATATCTGTATGTCCCAGATTTTAATGTTTCTTTCTGGGAAAGAAGGTGATAAAGGAAATTAGCACTGATTGAGTCCTAAAAGCCCAATAGAGTTTTCTCTTCATAACTGCTGTCAAATGTAGGCATCATACAGGGGAACTGAAGCTTGGAGGAATGACTTCCAGGCAGGCTTGAACCCAGGCTGCTGTCTCTTACCTTCAGCTGTCAGTTGTTAGAAGGACTTTCCAGGCCCCACTGTCACCAACTCTTGCCCCAACCACAATGTTCTTGAAGACCTGACTTTTCTGCTGATCTGTGTGATGGTAGAAGACTTTATTTTGCTGTTTCTGATGTGCAGTTTGAATCATGTTAAGTCCACCCAGAGCCAGTTCCCATGACAGGTGGTCAAGGAAAGTGTGACTCATTGAAAATCACAGACAGTTTCCACATTCTGTTTTAAACTAATGTCATCAACTTCCTCCCACTCAGAAACATCATGCCAAGCTGCTGATCTTCAAAGCTCAAAAGACTAATCCGAGTGTTCCCTGTTCTCCCTGGCTTGTAAATAGTCTGTGCTTATCAACCCAGGAAGACTGGTACTGCCTGTGTGTGGAGCTGCCTTTTACAGTGTTAATTTGTGAAAAACTGTCTTGGAACCATCTCCCTAAAAAAGTTCTTCATACATGTGTTAATTATGCAAGAGTGTGTCCTGCCCATGTGGTCCATACAAGCCTCACTCTCCCTCCTCCTAACTGTCCCCTGTTCCCACCCCAATGTGCCCAAGACACCGTCTCTGCCAGTGGTCTGTTGGGAGTAACTCATTCGTATCAGGCACTCCAGGAAGTCAAGATCCTGGATCATCCATCACCATCTCCCAGACACTCATCTCCACATCACTCTTGTATCTTTTAATTGGACTCAAATTCACTCTTTTTCCTGTTCCCTTAAACCTTCCACGGGGCCCTATGGAACTCTCATTGTCTTATCAGTAAAATCCGCGTCCTCAATAGTTTCTCTGAATGGCTACTTTACATTTTTTTCTCCAGCTTAAACTGGGCTGTCTTCTGAGGACATTGCTTCCTCTAGCGGTTTTATTCTCCCATGCCCACCAGGCTCAGAGGCGAGCATGTGAACTTCTTACTCTTCATGGCCACATCAGGCTGTTGTTCTTGCCTCCTGAGAAGCCCCAGGTCTTTTGAAGTTCCTGCCTCAGTTGGTACCATCTACCACTCTTCCTCGTTATAATTGTCTGTAAACCCTGTCCAGTCATTCCTTGAAGACTTATACCTGATGCACCACTCTTGTCACAGTATTTGGTGGTTTCATTATACCAATACCAAGCAGGTGATCCTTGCTTTCTATTAATTTACTTCCTCACCTGGAACAATCTTGTCTTTTCTTAGCCCCCATAATCTCATTAACAGTATCCCACTTGTTGATGGACCCTTTCCTTCCTTCCTTGTCATTCCTTCTAGAAGCCTGCCTACAACAATTATTCAACCTCATGGCAACTCCAGACTATTGAACCTACTTTGTTCTCACTGTCAGGTCATCCGTTTCCTTCTTACCCATCTCGCTTCCGTGTGCCACCATCACGATTGCTCCTGTGCATACCGTTTCTACTTACTCTCTATTTTACTTGCCTGGCACAACCTGAGAGCCAGGTAAGCCACCAGCCCTCTGTCTACTCTCTGGCAGCTGAAATGTGGCTGAGAAAGACATAACCAGGCTTACTGTCGCATTTAAAAATTGATGACCTTGAGATGGACTTGGAGGGTATATTATGCTCAGTAAAATGTCAGACAGAGAATGACAGATACTGTATTATGTCACTTATATATGGAATCTAAAAAATAAACTAGTGAGCATTAAGAAAATGAAATAGACTTATGGATGTAGGGAATAAGCTAGTTGTTTACCAGTGAGGAGAGGGAAGAGGCAGGGGATAGGAGTAGGAGATTAGGAAATATAATACAAACTACAATGTGCATAATAAACTACAAGGATAGCACAGGAAATGTAGCCAATATCCGATAATCACTTCAAGTGGAATATGACGTTTAAAAATTGCAAATCACTCAGTTGTATACCTGAAACTTATGTGATATTACACAATTATACCTCAGTAAAAAATTCATGACCATGAATCCCGTATCGGACCCTTGTTCTTCCTGATAAATTGTAATACCCTCTCCTACTTTGAGAGACAGCTGTTTTCATTTTTTGTTATGGCTGCGCTGGGTCTTTGTTGGGGATCTTTAGTTGCGGTGCCTGGGCTTAGTTGCTCTTTGGTCTGTGGGATATCAGTTCTCCCATCAGGGCTGAACCCACATCCCCTGCATTGAAAGGCAGATTCTTAACCACTGGACCACCAGAGACGTATCAGGAGACTATGTTTGATATACTCTCTTCTCGCCTCAAAATTTTCATTCTGTTTCCTCCTCTTGTTCCGCTTATGACATTGCTGCTTATTTCCCTGAGAGAAGCAGCTGAAGAGAGCTTCCGCATGCTCCCGTGGCCATGCCTTGCATCCTTACTTCATCTGCACTGATACAGCCTGCCTTTATATCCTACACTTTCTGTTTCTCCCCGTGTGCTGTCTCCTGGTACAGCCCAAGGGCTGGGTCTAAGGCCAATATCCCACCTGTGGAGGTGGACCTTATGTCTTCTCACCTTCGTAGGGCCTTTGCTCATGATTATTGTCAGCCATTTCTTCATCAATTTTTCTTTTTCTATTGGGTCATTCTCACCAGCACACAGTCAGTCAATCAGTTCAGTCGCTCAGTCGTGTCTGACTCTTTGCGACCCCATGAATCGCAGCACGCCAGGCCTCCCTGTTCATCACCATCTCTCGGAGCTCACTCAGACTCATGTCCATCAAGTCTGTGATGCCATCCAGCCATCTCATCAAGCATGCTCTAATAGTGTCTACCTTAGAAAGAAAGAAACAAATCCTATGTGTGTTGGATTCTCTTCCAGTGATTGCCCCGTATCTTGGATCTTCTTGGTAGGAAAGTTTCTCAACATAATTTTTATGCATGCTGACTCAGTTTTTCTTTTCTTTTTTTTCAATTGAAATATAGTTGACATATAGTATTATGTTCTCTTCAGGTGTTCTACATAGAGATTTGACATTTGCATTCATTATGAAATGATCACCACAATAAGTTTGGTGACCATCTGTTCCTGAACAAAGTTACTACGATATTATAGACCATATTTCTTATGCTGTATATTACATCCCCATGGCTTATTTATTTTGTAACTGAGGTTTGTAACTCTTAATCCCCTTCACATAATTTCTACCATTCCTGACCTCCTTCGCTTCTGGCAGCCTTACGTTTGTTTTGTGTTTTAGATTCCACAAATACAAAAATCATATGGTATTTGTCTTTCTTTGTCTGACTCATTTTACTCAGCAAAAGGAACTCTAGATCCATCCATATTGTCACAAATGGCAAGATTTTATTTTTTTTAGTGGCTGAATAATAGTCTGTTGCTTAAGAAATCCTTTCCTATTCTGAGGATACGTTACTTATACTTTATTTTGAAAGTTTTGCTTTTTGCATATAGGTCTTTATTCTACCTTGAGTTGAGAGTTGTACATGGTGTGAATCAGGACTTTATTTCTTCTCCAGTTAAGGGTAATGAACAGTTCCCGCATCCACTAATTTATAACGCCTTTTCTGTTATATATCAAGTTTTCATATATAGTAAATATTCCAGGACTCCTTATCGTGTTCCATTAGTCTGTGTGTCTACTCTGAGGCTAATGAAAACATTCTTAATGGCTTCATAATTAAATGCTAATGTCTAATAGAATGAGAATTATCCGTCTTCCCACCTCTGTTCTTCAAGATTGCTTTGGCTATTTTTAGACCATTTTACTGCCTTAAAAATGTTTAGAACAAGCTTGTCAAGTTCAATGAAAAACTTTGTTGGAATTTTGATTTATTTCTTCAACAACAGTTATTTGTCACTTATTATGTGCCAGGCACTGTTCTGAATGCTTTGCAAATACTTACTCAGTTAAAATGTATACTTTTATTTGGAGAGAATTGACATCTTTATGCTGTTGAGTCTTCCCATTCACGAACATGGCAAAGGTCTAGCTTTCTTTAATATCTTTTAATAAAGTTTTGTAATTTTCTCTGTAATGATCTTGATGGTTCAGCTAGATTTATTTCTTGGTACTTTGTAAATTTTATTGCTGTTGTTCAAATGAATATCATTTGAAAAATTACACTTACTAGTTGTATGTTGCTGGCATAAAGAAAGCAAATATGTATAGATTCTTATTATTAACCTTAAATTCAGCAATTTTGTTTAACTCTTTTGTTAATTTAATTATTTGTATCTGAATTCTCTTGTATTTCCTAGGTAAAAAAATTGTAACCTCTGCTGGTTAGGACTCCTAGTTGAGCGGAAGTGGTGATAGTGGGTATCCTTATTTCATTACTGATTTTCAAAGAAATTTTTCTCATTTTTCATCACTAAAAAGAATATTTGCTATAGTTTTCTGATAGATTTTCTTTATGAGATTAAGGAAGTATCCTTTTATTTTTAGTTTGCTGATTTTTGTTCTGTTTTGAATTTTATTTTTTAAATAAACATAGCATTTTTTCTGGTGTATGAACCCATGCTTAGATTTGTATAATCACCACCAGTGAGTTTATAGAACAGTTTTATCAACCCCCCAAAGCTCCCTCATGCTATTCTTTTGTACTTAGACCCTCTCTCTAATTTTAACCTCTGGCAACCACTAATCTCTGCCACTATAATTTTCTTCTTTTCAAGAATGATATATAATTGGAAGGAATCTTACATTTATAACCTTTGAGACTGGCTTTTTTCATGGGGGCCTATGAGATTCATCCAAGCTGCAAATATCAGAAGCTTGCTCCTTTTGAGTGGCTGAGTAGTATCCCATTGTATGAATGTGCCACAGTCTGTCTGTTTACTCTCTGAAGGGCTTTTGGGTTGTTTTTGGTTTTTGATGATTATGAATAGAGCTGCCACAAACATTTGTATACAGGTTTTTGTGTGACCTAAATTTTCATTTAGGTAGATACCTAAGTGTATGTGTGACTTTGTGAAAAAGTGCCAGGGTATTTTCCAGAGTGACTCTACCATTTTGCATCTGCACCATGTTTGAGAGTTCCAGTCATTCTGAATCTTCACTAGCACTTCATATTGTCAATTTTTTTTTACTTTAGCCATCTTATTTGTCCTCAGAATTGTGTAGTTATATCTCATTATGGTTTTAATTTTTGCTTCTCTAGTGGCTAATCATGTTGATCATCTTTTTATGTGCTTTTAAAACCTACTGTATATTCTTTTTGGTGAAGTGACTGTATTTTTTCCCAGTTTTTAATTGTGTTGTTTCTTTTCCTACTATAGGGTTTTTTAAAATTGTGGTAAAATTTACATAACATAAAATTTACCATTTTAACCATTTTTAAGTTTATAACTTAGTGGCATTAAGTACATTCCCAATGNATACTAATTTTATATATAAAATAAGAAACAGACATTACTAAGAAATAAGAAATAAAACATGATCAAACAGAATTGAAAAAAGACATAAATCTTTGGAATTAATTAATATTCAAATAGTAAGTGAAAGATTAAAATATTAGACTAAACAAAAAGAGAAAATAGATATAAGGAGGCACAGAGGCTCAAAATAGATTGTAACAATGAAGAAAAGTTTGGGTCCCGTGAGAGACAGAGTGAAAAGCATAATAGATTTTACAAGGGCGAGCTAGTTTCAAAGTACCACACGGCTGAACTCATCTCACAAGCCAGTAAAGTAATGCTTAAAATTCCCCAAGCCAGGCTTCAACAGTACGTGAACAGTGAACTTCCAAATATTCAAGCTGGATTTAGAAAAGGCAGAGGAACCAGAGATCAAATTGCCAACATCTGTTGGATCATCAAAAAAGCAAGAGAATTCCAGAAAAATATCTACATCAGCTTTATTGACTATNAGCCAGGCTTCAACAGTACGTGAACAGTGAACTTCCAAATATTCAAGCTGGATTTAGAAAAGGCAGAGGAACCAGAGATCAAATTGCCAACATCTGTTGGATCATCAAAAAAGCAAGAGAATTCCAGAAAAATATCTACATCAGCTTTATTGACTATGCCAAAGCCTTTGACTGTGTGGATCACAATAAACTGTGGAAAATTCTGAAAGAGATGGGAATACCAGACCACCTGACCTGCCTCTTGAGAAACCTGTATGCAGGTCAGGAAGCAACAGTTAGAACTGGACCTGGAACAAGAGACCAGTTCCAGTAGGGAAAGGAGTACGTCAAGGCTGTATTTTATAACCATGATTTTTTAATTATATGCAGAGTACATCATGAGAAATGCCAGAATGGATGAAGCACAAGCTGGAATCAAGATTGCTGGGAGAAATATATCAGTTACTTCAGATATGCAGATGACACCACCCTATGGCAGAAAGTGTAGAAGAAAGAAAGAGCCTCTTGAAAGTGAAAGAGAAGAGTGAAAAATCTGGCTTAAAGCTCAACATTCAGAAAATTAAGATCATGGTATCTGGTCCCATTTCTTCATGGCAAATAGATGGGAAACAGTGACAGACTTCATTTTGGGGGCTCCAAAATCACTGCAGATGGTGACTGCCATCATGAAATTAAAAGACACTTGCTCCTTGGAAGGAAAGTTATGATCAACCTAGACAGCATATTAAAAAGCAGAGACATTACTCTGCCAACAGCAGTCTGTCTAGTCAAAGCTATGGTTTTTCCAGTAATCTATGGATGTAAGAGTTGGACTATAAAGAAACCTGAGTGCTGAAGAAATGATGCCTTTGAACTGTGGAGTTGGAGGAGACTCTTGAGTCCCTTGGACTGCAAGGAGATCCAACCAGTCCATCCTAAAAGAAATCAGTCCTGATTATTCATTGGAAGGACTGATGCTGAAGCTGAAGCTCCAATACTTTGGCCACCTGATTTGAAGAACTCACATTTGAAAAGATCCTGATGTTGGGAAAGAATGAAGGTGGGAGGAGAAGGGGTCAACAGAGGATGAGATGGTTGGATGGCATCACTGACTCAATGGACATGAGTTTGAGCAAGCTCTGGTAGTTGGTGATGGAAATGGAGGCCTGGCATGCTGCAGTCCACGGGGTTGCAAAGAGTCGGACATGACTGAGGGACTGAACTGAACTGAAGCTAGTTACTGAAGGACTAAAAAGAGAGAGGAGGCATAAAGTATAATCGACAAGATTAAAGTTAAGAGCTTCTCATAAATAATTATCAGATTGAGGAAGACAGATACCAAGCAGATAAGCAAAAATAAGATAAATAAATAAATAAAAATCTATTAAAAATGTTAAAAAAAAACAGAGTATTAAAAAGCAATCTTCTATAAAACAGATTTTTAAAAGGACACATTTCTTATAAAGGAGTAAAAAAGTAGTATAAAGAAAACTTTGAGCCAACAAAAAAATATAATACAGAACAAATGCTCCAGTAGAGAATGTAAAATTAAATAACTATAGTTCACATTAATTTCTAAATGAGGGTACAACAAAAGTTAAAATTTTGCAAGTTTTTTGTATCAAGATTCCCTTACTAAAAGTGCTTTCACATTAATTTCAAGAAAAGGAAATTTTTCCAGGCTACAGTTCTTAGATACAAGTAGCAATATTGAGTAAGGGAAATGGGAAACACATAGGAAAATTGAAAAAAAAATTGCAAATAGATATACATTATTTTTAATCATTTTGAAGAAAATAAATAGGTGATGTGTTCATGGATGACATATCAGGATGACACTTCAGTGACAGATCTGGGGGAGGCCCTGCTCTGTTCATGGAACAGCATCAAAGAAATGTTTACTCTCTTGGCTATAATCTGCCCACGAGTCAATTAAACTCTGAATTAATATCCTACATATTGTACCATTATAATTTTATAATCCACTACCATAAACTATTAAACAACATTGTAAATACAGAATAAAATCTTGCTGCTGCTGCTGCTAAGTTGCTTCAGTCGTGTCCGACTCTGTGCAACCCCATAGACGGCAGCCCACTAGGCTCCCCCCGTCCCCGGAATTTTCCAGGCAAGAACATTGGAGCAAGTTGCGATTTCCTTCTCCAATGCATGAAAGTGAAAAGTGAAAATGAAGTCGCTCAGTCATGTCTGACTCTTAGCGACCCCATGGACTGAAGGCTACCTGGCTTCTCCATCCATGGGATTTTCCAAGCAAGAGTACTGGAGTGGGTTGCCATTGCCTTCTCCGTGAAATATTGAGACTTTATTAAATGGTTGAAAGCATCAAAAAACCACATAAATATTTCAATTTTAAGTTTTTTTATCTTTCACTTAAAACAGTAAGATTATGTGTATAGCAATTCTTTACAGTTCATTATACGAGTATAAAACATTGTACATTTTATTAAGTAATACAGTAAAATATTCAGACATAGTTGCCTAACAATAATTGAATGTCTTTGCCAAGTGCACTAGTGCCACAGATAATGAGATTTATTTATGGTTTATATGTCATAGCAAAGAAAAATCATGTTTTAAGCAAAAATATCAGATATCTGTACATAGTTTGTTGCAAGATTTACAGCAATAATTCCATTATTATGGTATAATAATCCCCATAGGTGAACTAGCTGTGATAATAAATTAACTTTATTTACAAGATGTTTGTAAGTGAAAGCAATCTAATTAGATCAACTTTAATTATCTTTAGAGGGAAGGAGTTACTATTGATTGGTTTGTGAGAGAACAGAAAGATAATTCATTAACAGTTTCTTATTTGCTAAGTTTAGCTAGAAAAGGCTTAAAGCACAGCTTTTCTTGGGATTAAATCCTGTCTAGGTGTCAAAAAGAAATATTACTTCCTTTTCTGTTTTTCCCAACTTAGACATGACTTCCATATGATGTATTTTTTCTTGCTTTGAGAATATTTATAAATTACCATGCCTCAATTAAGAATTAGGATGTGAGTTTACCAATACGCATTTCAAATTTTAAAGTGAATTTGATATTCAATGTGGTGATCAGATAGAATGCCTCTCAGGAGGAAAGAAGTAGAATAATAAAGTCTGGCCGTGGTTGCCTACTTTCAACAGACAATATGAACATCTAGTCCAATATTTAATCCATGTTTATTATTTTATTTTTTCAATGCTATAAATTGTGGTGAATCCTCTACATCTTCAGTGTAGACTTTATGTTATTCAATGTTAGTACAGTTTGTGAGATACTCTGGTTTTTTTCTTTAATTTAAATTTATTTATTTTAATTGGAGGCCAATTACTTTACAGTACTGTAGTGGTTTTGCCATACATTGACACGAATCAGCCATGGGTGAACAGGTGTCCCCATCCTGAACCTGTTCCCTTCCCACCCCATCTCTCAGGGTCGTCCCAGTGCACTAGCCCTGAGCACCCTGTTTTATGCATCGAACCTGGACTGGCAATCTGTTTCACATATGATAATATACATGATGTTTTAAGATTGCTTTTTTGTCTTTTTGGCAAATCTGAGCTGGGTTCCTTTGAGTTAGAACTAAGGTCCCGACAATGCTTACTTGCTTGATGTTCAGCGTGCACTTCCTTCACTTTCCTTTTCCATTCTCTTAACATAGAGGATGGTAGTAAGAGAACTGTAGATGAGGAGCATGAGTTTAAAGTTCAAAGATAAAGCAACGAGGGAGCAAAAAGGGCCATCAGAGAAACTGCAGTGCTTATTCAGTTATTATGCTACGGATTCTGATGTTGTAAATGCTTATTTATTTATATCATACCGAAATATAATGAACTTACAGTATCATTTTACCTTCAGGCTTCCCTGGTGGCTCAGATGATGAAGAATCTGCCTGCAATGCAGGAGACCTGAGTGCGATCCCTGGGTCAGGAAGATCCCCTGGAGAAGGGAAAGGCTACTCACTCCTGGGTTCTTTTCTGAAAAATCAGAGGAGACTAGCAGGCTACAGTCCATGTGGTATCGAAGACTCCCAGACATGACTGAGCAACTAACACTCTAACACTTAGTACAGCCTAGTGATTTACTACTTTATACATTACAAAACGATCACCAGCGTAGGTCTAGGTACCGTCTGTCACCACGCAAAGTTACTGTGATACTACCGATGACATTCCCTATGGTGCACATTACATCCTTGTGACTTATTTATTTCATAACTGGAAGTTTGTACTTCCTTATTCCCTTCATCTATTTCGCCCGTTCCCATCTCGCCCAACTCCTCCCTTGCCCAGTAACTACTGGTTTGCTCTCTGTGTCCATGAGCTTGTTTGTTTGGCTCTTCTGTTCTTTTGTCCTGTTTCTTGGATTCCACCTGTAAGTGAGGTCATATGGTCTTTGTCTTTCTCTATGTGACTTATTTTACCGAGTATGATAGCCTCTTGGTCCATCCGTGCTGTTGCAAGTGGCGAAGTTTCACTCCGTGCTATGGCTGAAAATGTTACACTCTGTGTGTGTGTGTGTATGTGTGAGCCTTCAGTTCAAGTTTATTTTTGCATATGTTGTAAGGAAGCGCTCTGTGCTGTGCTCAGTCGCTCAGTCGTGTCTGACTTTTTGTGACCCCCTGGACTGTAGCCCACCAAGCCGCTCTGTCCACAGGGAATCTCCAGGCAAGAATACTGGAGGGTGTTGCCATGCCCTTCTCCAGGGGATCTTCCCAGTCCAGGGATCGAACCCCGATCTCCAGCGTTGCAGGTAGATTCTTTTGTTTGAGCCACTAGAGAAGCCCAGAAAGTGCTGTATTTTTATTCTTTGTACTGCCTAATTTTTAGACATAATTTCCTTTAACTGTTTAGCACTTGAGAGAATCTATTGATTTCCATCTTCAAATAAAGTGTGTTTGCTTTTTTAAAATTTTACATTAGAATATAGCTGATTAACAACGGGGTACTAGTTTGGGGTATACAGCAAAGGGATTCAGTTATACAGAAGAACGTATCTATTCTATTTCAAACTGTTATTCTCACTGAGATTGTTACATAATATTGAGCAGAGTTCCCAGTGCTACACAATAAGTCCTAGTTGGTTAGCCTCCAATATCGTTTATTAAAGAAACGTTTTCCCTAGTACACATTCTTGCCTCCACTGTAGTAAATTAATTGGCCATAAAAGTGTGGGTTTACTTTTGAGTGCTCCGTTCTGTTCCATTAACCCATGTGTCTGTTGCACCAGCGTCATAATGTTTAGACCACTATAGTTTCATCGTGTGGTTTGCCAGGAGAAAAATGATACCTCCAGCCTCGTTCAAGTTTTCCAAGATTGCTTTAGCTCTTAGGGTTTTTTTGTGGTTCCATACAAATCTTAGAATGATTTGTTCTAGTTCTGTGAGAAATGCTTGAATATCTTCACAGGACTTTCACTGAGTTTGTAGGCTGCTTGGGGCTAGTATGAACATTTCAGTAATATTACTTCTTCCAATCCATGCGCACAGTTTATATCTCCTTTCATCTGGATCTTCTTCAGTTTCTTTCTTCAATGTCTTGTCATTTTTAAAGTACCGATCTTTCATATCTTAGTTAAATTTATTCCTGAACTTTGAAGTTAAAAGGAAAAACAAGTAAGCAAAAAGTGTCATCAGAAAATTGCCAGTGTTCATTCAATTATTGTCCTACAGATTCAGATATTTTGTCTATTCAGAATAACACTTTTAATATCATTTATTTTCAATACATGTTAATTTAGAAGAGAAATGTATCCACCAATTACCGAACTGGGTGGCAAGGTGATGGTTTCTTCTTTTTTCTACTTTTTGCAATTTGAGTGTTATTTTATTGCATGTTTAGGATACCACTTAAATGTCAAAGTAACTATTACTCTGACCTAAGAAAAATATTCCCTGAATGAGTTTTCCAATATAATTATTGAATGCTGAGAACTTTGACTTATAAAGAAATGTTTCAAGGATTTAGCTATGNTTATTGCATGTTTAGGATACCACTTAAATGTCAGAGTAACTATTACTCTGACCTAAGAAAAATATTCCCTGAATGAGTTTTCCAATATAATTATTGAATGCTGAGAACTTTGACTTATAAAGAAATGTTTCAAGGATTTAGCTATGATGTTCAAAGGGGTGATTTAGTGTAATAACAATAGAAGTGTGCACCTAGGTAGAAATGAGATAGTAAAAATGTGGCTTATATATGAAATTTGTTAGAATCTTGACATTTTGTTTTAATAATTTTATATAACTTTCCTTAATAATAGATACTGATTATTAGGACACTGAATGTATAAAAACTCATTTAGGTGATATTATCCAATCAACTGTGCATCTTATTCCATTATGACTTAAGAATCATTTTCTTTCCATTTTAGTATGCACTTTTGAGTGTTTCTTCCAGCTTTCCCATGAGGAAAGAAGATATGATTATACTGACAGTAAAATGAAGCATCTATATCTGTACATCAGGTGTAAGAAATCTACTATATAATTTTCTTCATGTTAAAAAGAAATTGAATACTTTCCTAATAATGTTGGCCGATGGCAAGCAAAGTTGAACAAGAGGTGTAATGGTTTACATGTGCCATTTGAAGAAATTAAACGTTTCANATGAAGCATCTATATCTGTACATCAGGTGTAAGAAATCTACTATATAATTTTCTTCATGTTAAAAAGAAATTGAATACTTTCCTAATAATGTTGGCCGATGGCAAGCAAAGTTGAACAAGAGGTGTAATGGTTTACATGTGCCATTTGAAGAAATTAAACGTTTCATTAGAATACATTTGGAAATAAAGTGTTTTATTTTCAAGTAACTAAAAAGTTACATGGTCAATATAAGAAAGATACTAGAAAATTTTCATAATTTTCTGCCTATTGCAAATGAAAATCCCTAAAAAGCTCTCAGAAGATTTCTCTTAGTTTTTTGTAACCACTGGTGACTTTTAGAGTGTCTGACATCAGACCCATGTATTAGCCTTACTTGAATTGTTTCAGGTGCAGAGAATTCAACCCACTAGGGCCAACTGTAGTCTTCTCAGATTCTATACAAAATATTTATATTGTGTCATTACAGGTTGAATGGTGCCCATCAGAAAGAGAATGTGACCTTTTTTGAAAGAAATAGATTAATTGTACATGTAATTAGTTAAGTCAAAGATGAGTCCATTGGAGTAAGGTAGGCTCTTAATTCAGTATGACTAGTGTCCTTTCCAGAAGGTGAGACACTCCCCGGGAGAAGGTATGCGCACACGAAGGCGTGTGAAGATATAGACATGCAGGGAGAATGCCGTGTGATAATGGATGCAGAGACTGCAACCACCCAGCTGCCTGCCAGTCAATGAGCAGGAGGGCTGCCAGCCACCATCAGAAGCTCGCAGAGGGGAGGGAGGCTTCTTCCCTGAAGGTAACACACAGGGAGTCAGCGCAGTGGTTTTGGACCTCCAGCCTCTAGAGCTGTGAGAGAATAAACTTCTGGATTTCTAAACCACTCAGTTTCTGGGACTTTGTCAAAGCATTAGCTCTTCCATAGTATTTTTTTTTTT
>SJYV01039380.1:294017-312041 GCA_006410875.1 Neotragus pygmaeus | reverse complement strand
TTTTTTTTTTTAATATACTAGCTGCAGATAAAGTCAAATAAGCCAATTTCTCTTTGGGTTTACTCACTGAGCTAAGTTATGTAGGGCTAGTGGTTCCACTAATATAAGAGACAAACACATATACCAGAGAAATCTGTACTAATGGGAAGAAAGTCTTTTGCACAGACTGGAAGGTAGCAACACCTAAGAACTGATGGTTCTAATTTGTGATGTGCTTTGTTGTTGTGTGTATTTTAATGTTTTATTCTAAATCTTCTCGATAAGTTCTAAATGGAGTGATTAGCAATAATTTGTTTTACATTATTCACTTACTAATATACATTTTACATATTTAATTAATACAAATTCTCACAAGATCAACATAAAAGGGTTAATTACCCATAACCATACAAAATCTATGTATATAAACCATATCTGGATGAAAATATGAAATAAAATGCATTCAGAGAACTTCCCTCTTTGCAAAGATGTCATTTTATGCAAACATGGTACTATTATATATGTCACCAACTTCCAACCCCAAAGCACACAGAGATTTTCAGCAGAAGATTTTATGTATTTATTTTTTCCCCACACCAAGAGTTAGACTTTATAATTATTCTAGGCTTCCCTGGTAGCTCAGGTGGTAAAGAATCCACTTGCAATGCAGGAGATCCAGATTTGATTCCTGGGTCGGGAAGATCCACTGGAGAAGGGATGGACTACCCACTCCCGTATTTTTAAGCTTCTCTCCTGGCCCAGCTGGTAAAGAATCTGCCTGCAGTGTGGGAGACCTGAGTTCAATTCCTGGGTTTGGAAGAGCCCCTGGAGAAGAGAAATAGTTAGTCTAGAATTGTATGTATCTTGCTAGCGTGAAAGGAGTATTTTGATTTTTTATTATTATTAAAGTATAAAAATAGAATGAGTTAATTTTTGAGTCTTTATAGGACAGCCCATTTAAGAAAATAAGTGAACACTGAGAATGTGCATCATAACTTACTAAGCTTTGAGAAAGATGAAGGACAAAAGTTAAGCTGTGTTCAGTTGGTAAAGAACCCACCTGTAATGCAGGAGACCCTGGTTTGATTCCGGAGTCAGGAAGATCTGCTGCAAAAGGGATATAGGCTACCCACTCCAGTATTGTTGGGCTTCCCTTGTGGCTCAGCTGATAAAAAATTCCTGCAATGCGGGAGACCTGGGTTTGATCCCTGGTCTCCCTGGGTAGGGAAGATCCCCCAGAGAAAGTAAAGGCTACCCACTCCAGTATTCTGGCCTGGAGAATTCCATGGACTATGCAGTCCATGGGATAGCAAAGAGTTGGACACGACTAAGCGACTTTCAGTTTCACTGATTACACAACACATCATCCGTTCATATTCACAGATTTGGATTTGACTTCTGAGTGTGTAATTTACCAGTTGTGTGCACTTTAGAAATTTATATAATATGTAAGAGATTTAGTTTTTTTTCTCTTTATATGGAGACATGAATAATAATTCATAGGCTTTCACGTGAATTATATAAGATAATATATGCAAAGAACTTAGCACAATTCCTGACACAAAAACATTCCCCCACTAAAAATCAGCTATAATTATGAAATAAAATAATAGAAAAACAGGTTTACTAGGACTTATGGGACAATAAAGAAAAGTGAAAATGCTAGCAACACCAGCATTNATGCAAAGAACTTAGCACAATTCCTGACACAAAAACATTCCCCCACTAAAAATCAGCTATAATTATGAAATAAAATAATAGAAAAACAGGTTTACTAGGACTTATGGGACAATAAAGAAAAGTGAAAATGCTAGCAACACCAGCATTCACTCATGAAAACAGGAAATGAAACCATTAGCTGTCAGCATGTATTATTTTTACAAAGTCAAAAAGAAAATATCAATTGATCTGAATCACTTCCCCACCACTGGCACCAACATGGATGACTGTTTAATTAAGAACAAAGTACATGGGAAAGGCTTCAGAATTTCAGGACTGACTTCAGACAAAATTAAATCAAAAGCTATGCAGCTGGTTTCTACTGAGAAAACGCTTCCATCAAGGATTGGTTTTGGCCTCCAAGTTAAGTGATGAAAAGGAAAATACTTAAAGAGTATTGGTGCAAAGACTCCAGAGTTTAGAGTTTAGCTCCAGATATTTATCAGCTCAGAGGTGGGCCTTTGGTATTGTAAACAGTTGTCTTTCTCTGCTACATTCCATTTACAAGCATCAAAAAAATTACATTTTTTGAGAATTATAAGAATCTATTTTGATATTCAGTTCAGTTTAGTTCAGTTCAGTCACTCAGTCATGTTCAACTCTTTGCGACCCCATGAATCGCAGCATGCCAGACCTCCCTGTTCATCACCAACTCCTGGAGTTCACTCAGACTTGTGTCCATTGAGTCAACGATGCCATCCAGCCATCTCATCCTCTGTCGTCCCCTTCTTCTGTCCCCAATCCCTCCCAGCATCAGGGTATTTTCTAATGAGTCAACGCTTCGCATGAGGTGGCCAAAGTACTGGAGTTTCAGCTTCAGCATCAGTCCTTCCAATGAACACCCAGGACTGATCTCCTTCAGAATGGACTGACTGGACCTCCAAGGGACTCTCAAGAGTCTTCTCCAACACCGTAGTTCAAAAGCATCAATTCTTCAGCACTCAGCTTTCTTCACAGTCCAACTCTCACATCCATAAATTACTACTGGAAAAACCATAGCCTTGACTAGATGAACCTTTGCTGGCAAAGTAATGTCTCTGGCTCTTCAATATGCTATCTAAGTTGGTCATAGCTTTCCTTCCAAGGAGTAAGTGTCTTTTAATTTCATGGCTGCAGTCACCATTTTGGAGCCCCCCAAAATAAAGTCTGACACTGTTTCCACTGTTTTCCCATCTATTTCCCATGAAGTGATGGGACCAGATGCCATGATATTATTATATAACAAATCATTGTGCGAAATATATGCATATGTATTAGACACTAAATTTAAATAACTGTAAGGAAATAGAGAACCACTAAAGCTGCTGATTATTCTAAGAAATCACTTATACTAATTTGCCATTTTTCATTAATGATATTCCAGGAAAATATCAGGAAAGAACATGGTAAATAGGTAAGCCTATAGAAAAAAAGAGAAGTAGAGGGAAATCATTAGTAAACATAGAATTCCAAGTCATTTTTAGATGAAACAAATGTGATACAAAAGACAGAAAGCATTCATGGAGGAAATTTACGGAAGATAGAAAGCAAATGCTGCACAGAAGCCATCTCCATGAACTTCTAGGACAACATGTAGTAGGAAAGAGATTACTTAAAAACACGAACATTGATCTGAAATATTTACACTTCAAATGTTATATACTTATTGTAAGTGTCTCTATATAATGCATTTCTCATAATCCTTTCAAATATAGATCTTTCACAGGACATGCACATACGGTATATAAAATTACTATTTTCTCTTCTCAAGAGGATTAAAAGAAAATGTGTTGAATCTGTGAAACTAAGATGAAATGAATTAAATTTTGACCATGTACAATTCAGAGCAACCTGGCAAGTGCTAGCTGATAGAATCAAAGTGAAAATAATCATTTGATAAATATCTATATATTAAATTAAAATATACATGCAGAATGAAAATACAGAGATTTCAAAAAATGAATATGATGATTAATAGACTGGGAGAAAAGATAGCAAGCATTGAGTACAGAACACTGTGGTTCAGTGTTACAGTCATTCTGTCATGAAGCTAGAACACAGAACAAACTGAAGAAAATCAATACAGATTAAATTTAAACTGCTTAATAAAATCTTAAAATAAATGGAAGTTGAACTTATCCCATGTAAAACAAAGAGAAAATATCTAAAAGTCTGTTCTATTATGTTTATAAAGAAAAAGTAAAGAGATTCCAAATTACAAGAAAACATTCACTTCAAAAATCTACATTATCTCAAACGAATTAGCTATAGTAACCTAAAAGAACACAAACTATAGCCTTAAAATGAAGTGCTTGGTCTAAAAAAACATTTTCCAGTTCAAAGACATTTACTTGTGACATTTACTCTCAGACATGTTGACTTAAACAATTAAGGAAGAAACCAACAAACTTCACAAAGATGTATTCTGTTGACATTAATGGAAGGAATGTGGAATGAAACTAAAATAGAAAAAAATATCAGTAAAGATATCCATTGGCAGATACATGTATCAGGAAATTGTAGTACATACACACGATGGAATGTTACTCAGCATATAAAAAGGAACACACTGGAGTCAGTTCTAATGAGGGATGAAACTGGAGCCTATTACACAGAGTGAAGAAACTCAGAAAGAAACAAAAATACTGTATACTAACCCACACGTGTGGAATTTACAAAGACAGTGATGACAAACCTATACGCAGGGCAGCAAAGGAGACATAGACGTAAAGAGCAGCCTTTGGACTCTGGGAGGAGATGAGGATGGGATGAACTGAAAGAATAGCACTGAAGCGTGTATATAACCGTATGTGAAACGGATGACCAGTGCGATTTTCACGCATGAAGCCAAGCACCCAAACNCTACGATATTATAGACCATATTTCTTATGCTGTATATTACATCTCCATGGCTTATTTATTTTGTAACTGAGGTTTGTAACTCTTAATCCCCTTCACATAATTTCTACCATTCCTGACCTCCTTCGCTTCTGGAGGCCTTACGTTTGTTTTGTGTTTTAGATTCCACAAATACAAAAATCATATGGTATTTGTCTTTCTTTGTCTGACTCATTTTACTCAGCAAAAGGAACTCTAGATCCATCCATATTGTCACAAATGGCAAGATTTTATTTTTTTTAGTGGCTGAATAATAGTCTGTTGCTTAAGAAATCCTTTCCTATTCTGAGGATACGTTACTTATACTTTATTTTGAAAGTTTTGCTTTTTGCATATAGGTCTTTATTCTACCTTGAGTTGAGAGTTGTACATGGTGTGAATCAGGACTTTATTTCTTCTCCAGTTAAGGGTAATGAACAGTTCCCGCATCCACTAATTTATAACGCCTTTTCTGTTATATATCAAGTTTTCATATATAGTAAATATTCCAGGACTCCTTATCGTGTTCCATTAGTCTGTGTGTCTACTCTGAGGCTAATGAAAACATTCTTAATGGCTTCATAATTAAATGCTAATGTCTAATAGAATGAGAATTATCCGTCTTCCCACCTCTGTTCTTCAAGATTGCTTTGGCTATTTTTAGACCATTTTACTGCCTTAAAAATGTTTAGAACAAGCTTGTCAAGTTCAATGAAAAACTTTGTTGGAATTTTGATTTATTTCTTCAACAACAGTTATTTGTCACTTATTATGTGCCAGGCACTGTTCTGAATGCTTTGCAAATACTTACTCAGTTAAAATGTATACTTTTATTTGGAGAGAATTGACATCTTTATGCTGTTGAGTCTTCCCATTCACGAACATGGCAAAGGTCTAGCTTTCTTTAATATCTTTTAATAAAGTTTTGTAATTTTCTCTGTAATGATCTTGATGGTTCAGCTAGATTTATTTCTTGGTACTTTGTAAATTTTATTGCTGTTGTTCAAATGAATATCATTTGAAAAATTACACTTACTAGTTGTATGTTGCTGGCATAAAGAAAGCAAATATGTATAGATTCTTATTATTAACCTTAAATTCAGCAATTTTGTTTAACTCTTTTGTTAATTTAATTATTTGTATCTGAATTCTCTTGTATTTCCTAGGTAAAAAAATTGTAACCTCTGCTGGTTAGGACTCCTAGTTGAGCGGAAGTGGTGATAGTGGGTATCCTTATTTCATTACTGATTTTCAAAGAAATTTTTCTCATTTTTCATCACTAAAAAGAATATTTGCTATAGTTTTCTGATAGATTTTCTTTATGAGATTAAGGAAGTATCCTTTTATTTTTAGTTTGCTGATTTTTGTTCTGTTTTGAATTTTATTTTTTAAATAAACATAGCATTTTTTCTGGTGTATGAACCCATGCTTAGATTTGTATAATCACCACCAGTGAGTTTATAGAACAGTTTTATCAACCCCCCAAAGCTCCCTCATGCTATTCTTTTGTACTTAGACCCTCTCTCTAATTTTAACCTCTGGCAACCACTAATCTCTGCCACTATAATTTTCTTCTTTTCAAGAATGATATATAATTGGAAGGAATCTTACATTTATAACCTTTGAGACTGGCTTTTTTCATGGGGGCCTATGAGATTCATCCAAGCTGCAAATATCAGAAGCTTGCTCCTTTTGAGTGGCTGAGTAGTATCCCATTGTATGAATGTGCCACAGTCTGTCTGTTTACTCTCTGAAGGGCTTTTGGGTTGTTTTTGGTTTTTGATGATTATGAATAGAGCTGCCACAAACATTTGTATACAGGTTTTTGTGTGACCTAAATTTTCATTTAGGTAGATACCTAAGTGTATGTGTGACTTTGTGAAAAAGTGCCAGGGTATTTTCCAGAGTGACTCTACCATTTTGCATCTGCACCATGTTTGAGAGTTCCAGTCATTCTGAATCTTCACTAGCACTTCATATTGTCAATTTTTTTTTACTTTAGCCATCTTATTTGTCCTCAGAATTGTGTAGTTATATCTCATTATGGTTTTAATTTTTGCTTCTCTAGTGGCTAATCATGTTGATCATCTTTTTATGTGCTTTTAAAACCTACTGTATATTCTTTTTGGTGAAGTGACTGTATTTTTTCCCAGTTTTTAATTGTGTTGTTTCTTTTCCTACTATAGGGTTTTTTAAAATTGTGGTAAAATTTACATAACATAAAATTTACCATTTTAACCATTTTTAAGTTTATAACTTAGTGGCATTAAGTACATTCCCAATGTTGTACAAGCATCAGCACCATTTATTTCCAGAACTCTTTCATCATCCCATGCAGAAATTGTGCCCATTATATAATAACTCCCCAATCCCTGCTCCCCCCACTCCCTGGTAACATCTGTTCTGCTTTCTATCTCTGTGGATTTGCCCATTCTAGGTATCTGGTATAAGGAGAGTCATACAACATTTGTCTTTCTCTGCCTGGCCTATATTACTTAGCATAATGCTTTCAAGGTATGCACATTTTGTAGCAGATATCAGAATTCCATTCCTTTTTATGAATGAAAAATGTTCCTATATGGATGTACTGCATTTTGTTTATTCATTCATCTGTTGATGGACTTTTGGGTTATTTCCATTTTTTGGCAATTGTAAATGATGCTACTGTGAACATTGGTGTACAAATATCCCTTTGAATCCTGGCTTTCAGTTCTTTGGGATATATACCTCAGAGTGGAATTGCTGGATCATCTTTTCGGTTTTTTTTTTTTTTTGGTGTGTTCTTTTATTCACTGAAAAAAAAAGTATAGTTGATTTATAGTGTGGTGTTAATTTCTGCTGTACAACAAAGTAACTTAATTTTACATATATGCATTCTCATTTTACATTCTTTTTCATTTTGATGTATCTCAGGATATTGAATATAGTTTCCTGTGTTATACAGTAGAACCTTGTTTATTGTGTTTTTTCATTCATGAATAAGTATTCTCTGATTTTTTTCAAAGACTCTTCCTACATTTATGGATATGATGTTTTGTTTCCTTCTATAATTTCTTAGTATGCAAAACCATAAGAAGAGTAGATCCTCTAATATTATTCTTACACTTCTGTGAGAAGCATAATTTGTTTAAGCTGAATCATGAAAAGTACATTTTTGCTTTCCAGTTTACTAACTGCTCTTGTCTGGTGTTTTTTCAGTATTATTTCACCTGTGTGAATGTTCATGTTAGTAACAAGAAAATATTAAAATTTCCCATACTTTTTCCATTTTCTCTTTTACATAGTTATTTCCATCTGCTGGCTTTAAGATTTAATTTGCTCCTGTGAAGAGAGAAGCTGGTTTTCCTCATTTATAGAAATTGGACTGTTAAGTGTAATGGAAGAGGGCTAAACTGGAAGACAGCTATAAAGAGAGAACTGTTAGTGGTCACTAGACCCTTCTTCTAGTAGTTATATGTAAAAGTTTCTTCCAGCACCAATTTTGGAGAAGGCGATGGCACCCCACTCCAGTACTCTTGCCTGGAAAATCCCATGGTCAGAGGAGCCAGGTAGGCTGCAGTCCATGGGGTCACGAAGAGTTGGACACGACTGAGCGACTTCACTTTCACTTTTCACTTTCATGCATTGGAGAAGGAAATGGCAACCCACTCCAGTGTTCTTGCCTGGAGAATCCCAGGGACGGGGGAGCCTGGTGGGCTGCCATCTATGGGGTCGCGCAGAGTTGGACACGACTGAAATGACTTAGTCTTAGCACCAATTTGCAGGTCACTCACCAGTCTCTTCTCTCCCAGGCTGTGTGCAGGGTGTGGAACCTGGGAATCTGCAGTCCTGGATCTTCCTCCTGCCTGGTTCCTAACCAGCTGTGCACAGGGTCAGTGTCAGGGACTCAAGCAGAAAATGGATGGATCAGGCTCATGGAAAGTGGGTGTGATCATGTTCAGTGATGTCTAAAATGTCATCTCATGACTGCTCTTGAGCCAGGAAGGACCAGCTGAGTGATTTTGAGCAGGTCAACCTGCTCCTCTAAGCTTCAGGGTCCAGGGAGGCTTGGTGTTTCTAGAGGTCTTTAAGGCCATCGTACCTTTTAGCCTACTATGGGGATGTCTGGGCTCCGTTGTCTGGGATGGAAGCTGAGTGACTCTTAGGCGTCTGGAAGGGGCTGTTAATGAGGCGCCAACAGGAGCAGGGCTGAAAGCAGCTTCAGGAGGGTGATGCGTTTTAATTGGCATCTTCCACGGAGTAGCAAATTAAGTGCTCGGATTTCCTCCCTGTGTTTTCTCCCTTGGCTCCTGCCACCCTGGCTGGAGCCCAGACAACATTGAGTTGCTGCTCGGGGATGGTTTTCAGGGGCTCCCAGGGAGGCCTGTGCTGAGTCTGAGTCCTCCCTTCAAGGTGGATGCCGACCGCCCTGACAGCCACTGGGGAGGGCCTAGAAGCTTCCACTTAGCAACTGTTTCCCTCCCGGGACCTGACAGGCCTACAGAGGGACATACTTCTTGCCTCTCCTGGAGAGGCTTTGGAGGTGTGGCCCTTCCAGCTCCCCCTTCCCTCCAACCTCCTCTGTCCTTAAGCTTGGACTTGGGAGAGTTGTTTGCTAGGGGATTCTCCCTAAAACCCCTCACTTGCTGCCTCCACCTACAACTGAAAAAGTGATTCTGATGCAGAATATTACTCTCCTAGGTAATCTAGTTCTGATCATCTGTGGTTGTACTTTATATCAGGACTGGACCTGCCTTTGGTTATAAAAGATGCAAGTCCCAGCTGTGCCACACCCAGCTGTGTGATCTCAGTCAGCTCGCTTCCCCTCTCTGGGCCTATTTATTTAGTAACTTTTGGCTGCACGCGGGCTTTTCCTTAGTTGGGGCAAGGAGGGCTATTCTCTAGTTGTGGCGCTCAGCCTTCTCTCTGTGCTGCTTTCTCTTATTGCCGAGCACGGGCTCTAGGGCCCACGGGCTCCATAGCTGTGCCGCATGGGCTTAGTTCCCGGACCAAGGATGGAACCCGTGTCCCCTGTATTGGCAGGCGGCTTCTTATCCACTGGACCACCAGGGAAGTTCCCCTCTCTGAGCCTTGTATTCTTTCAGTGCAGAGGGAAAGTTTTGAGGTAAATTATTGATTGCCAACATTTTTCCATCTGAGATCATCTAGAAGTCTGTTACCCCATTTCTGCCTGTTGAACTATGAAGAACCTTTGACAATGCTTGGAGTTATCCCAAGGAAGGTATAGACATCCAGGGGAAAGAGCAAGGGCCATGGAGTCAGACACACATAAGGTCAAATCCCCACATACTGGCAGGGTGGTGGTTATCTTGTAGAACCATTGCTGGCTCCTGTGTACCCTTGTACAAACTGGAGAAAGATACTGCATCTGAAGTCACTTTCTGCTGAAAAATTTTCATGACAGCTGTATAAATCTACAGACTGTGATGTGGCTTGTGCTCCCTAGAGTTGTGCGGTACCCAGTCTGGCCAGCTGTGCACCTCAGCTGTCTCTGTCCTTAGGCAAGTTCCTCAGTCTCTCTGGAATTTTGCTTATCTGGATAAAGGGCATATGATGTCCGCCTCATAGGGTAGTGGTGAGGATAGAACTGTGTACAAAGTCCTGGGCTCATACAGAGTGGGTGCTCTGGAAATATAAACTTCTCTTTTGTTTTTCCAGGAATAATCTTCCTGGGAGGTGGTTTTTAGAGCCCAAAGGCTGTACTCTCCAAAAAAAAAAAAAAAAAGAGCAATAGGTGGAAACTTAGTGTTTCCACGGTGGGTTTGGGACTTGGAATCACATTCTCTCGGTTGCCTCAGCTTCTGGTGCTGTCTTGGGAGTTCGTGCCAAGATGCCGTGGAATGTTGCTTCGGTTTGCCCTGCAGGAGGGAGGGAGAGCCCCCGGGGGCAGGGCGGTTATCTGGGGTATAGAGTGTCATGGTTGCAAGGCAGTGGGAAGGCCCAGGAGACCCAGGGCTGGAAAGGAAGGGCCAAACAGGCTGTGAGAATTCTCGCCTGGCCTGGGGACACCCTGGAGAACCCTCCCTGTGGATGGGGTGAGCAGAGACACACAGGCTGTTCATACCTAGTCCTCCTCCTCCTGGCAGGCAGGACAGATGCACTGGTTCCCCCTGAGGCAGGGAACCTGGGGTGGAGGCTGCTATGGCTGGAGTCAGGGAGCTTTCCCAACAGAGAGGTGTTGGAAAGAGCACCGCCTCTGGTGTTAACTTCTCCTGCATTGGAGTTTCATGATTGCCACTTCTGTCCCTGCTCCCCACAAATTCATATGCATCAGTGGACGTGATAGTATTTGGAGGTGGGGGCTTTGAGAGGTCATGAGAGTATAGCTCCCATGATAGAATTAGTGTCCTTTTGAGAAGAGGAAGAGAGCTAGGCTTGTTGTTATCCATGCCAGTATACAAAGGAAGGCAGGTACCTTTGGACAAATTCCTTAATCTTTCTGAACTTCAACTACTTCATTTATAAGATGTAAGTAATTACTTACAAAAGGCTGAGAACAGAAGAGCTGATGTTTTTGAACTATGGTATTGGAGAAGACTCCTGAGAGCCCATTGTACATCAAGGAGATCAAACCAGTCAGTCCTAAAGGAAATCAACCCTGAATGTTCAATGGAAGGACTGATGCTGAAGCTAAAGCTCCAGTACTTTGGCTACCTGATTCGAAGAGCTAACTCACTGGAAAAGACCCTGATGGTGGGAAAGATTAAGGACATGAGGAGAAGGAGGCAACAGAGGAGGAGATGGTTGGATGGCATCACTGACCCAATAGACATGAGTCTGAGCAAATTCTGAGAGATAGTGAAGGACAGAGAAACCTCGCACGCTGCAGTCAATGGGATTGCAGAGACAGAGATGACTTAGCTACTGAATAAGAACAACAAAGTAATTATCATTTCTACCTCTAAAGAGTTCAGACCTTTTAGAATAATACTCAAGGATTGTCAGGACCCAGCCTCAACCTCCCTTTTCACTATCATTGCTGGTCCCTTGCACTCCCATCATCTGAGATGCTCTCCCATTTCCCAAACATAATCTCCATGCCTTTCCTTACTCTTTTCTTTTTGTCTCTGCAGGAAATGTAGTGTTTGTCTCTTCTGGGAGTGGTGAAATCCTCCTTGTTCTTCAAAAGCCTGTTCTCTGAAGGTTCTCTAGTCCTTTCCTGTATCAGTTGTCTGTTGCTGAGTAACAAATTATCCTGCAGCTTAGTAGCTGAAAGCAACAGTGAACACATATCATCTCTCATAGTTCTGTGGGTCAAGAATCAGATTAGCTAGGTGGGTTTTAGCTCAGGGTCTTTCATGAGATCACATTCAGGATATCAGCAGGGGCTGCATTCATCTGACGTCTTGATGAGGACTGGAGGGCCTGCTTCAGTGTGGCCGCTTGTATGACTGCCAAGTTGATGCTGGCTTTGGTGGGAAGCCTCAGTTTTTCATCATGTGAACCTCCCCACAGGGCTGCTTGGTTTCCCTAGAGAGGCCATCCAAGGTGTGAGTAGCAGTTTTTCTATGACGAGGACTTGGAAGCCACACACCATCCCTTTCTCAGTATTTTGTTGGTCACATTGGGCAGTGGGTCAGTACCGACTCTGCGAGAACAGAGCTCATAAGGGTGTGAGCATTAGGAGGCGAGGCTCATTGGGAGCCGTCTTAGAGGCTAATATCATATTTCCCCAATGAAATCAAGTGTCCTGGTGTTCAGTCACATTCATTTATTGACAGGGTCTTTCTGTGTCCCTGCCCCATGCCAGCTGTGGGAATATAAATGTGAAGAAGACAAACAAGGTCTCCTGCCTCATGAAACCCACAGTCTATCAGGGGAGACGGGCATTACTTCTGCAAATCCTGAATCCATTACAGATTTCATGAATGCCATGAAAGAAAGAAAGGAAAGGAAGTGGGTACAGTAGGAACATATGATGAGGGGACCTCATGTAGTCTGGGTGGGGTGCAAAGGGTGGGCTTCCCTGAGGACATTCTCTCCTCTGTGCTCCCAGCACTTTGTACTGAGGACCTCCTTGGTGCTTCTTCAACTGAGCTATCATTATTTTCACCATTTTTTTTTCTCCAACCCAACCCCCCATCAAATACTGAGCTCCTCAGGATCAAACATCTCGCCTTACTGTAGTTCCCATTGTCCAAGCCCCTCCCAGAGCTGAGCACCCACTAGGGGCTCAGCAAATGTGAGCTGAGTGACTGTATGATCCATTGCTGGGAGAGCCCTCCTTTCCTCAGAAGGTGTGTGTGCTTGGGGAGAGGTAGAAGGCAAATATGGAGGCAGTAAGATCCAATTAAGGATGAAATAGGGACTTCCCTGGCAATCCTGTGATTAAGACTTTGCCTTCTAATACAGTGGGGTCGGAGTGGGGGGGCGTGGGTATGAGTTTGATCCTTGATTGGGNTCAGGCTTCTTAGGTGGTGCTAGTGGTAAAGAATCCGCCTGCCAATGCAGGAGACTCAGGAGACTTGGGTTGGATCCCTGAATCGGAAGATCCCCTGGAGGAAGAAATGGCAACCCGCTCCAATATTCTTGCCTGGAAAATCCCATAGACAGAGGAGCCTGGAGGACTGCAGTCCATAGGGGCACAAAGAGTTGGACACAACTGAGTGGCTGAGCACAGAGTTTAGATCATGTCATATATTAATAGTATGTTTTCCCAGCTTGACCTCAGTTCCTGAGGTCAGGACCTGGTAGCTTGGCCAGGTGGTTTTTGCAGAAACACCAGTACCGTGATACATTCACATTCTGATGACTCTAATAGTCTGTCAGGAAGCTCAGCGCCGGGCCTCTGGTCTCAGGGGACTACTCAAGGACCAGTTGTATTCATCATTGAGTCCAGCAAGGCATGCGGAGGCAAGGGCTCTGGGAGTGCTCAGTGGGGGTTAGTAGATTGTTTGAGTAACTGGAAGCCTTGGAAAGTTAGTCTGAAACCTGGCAACTTGGAAAGAGAGGCCAGGAAAGGGAGCCAGGACGTGATTGAAAAAAAAAAAAATTCATGTGGTGGATTCATGTCGATGTATGGCAAACCCAATAGAGTATTGTAAAGTCAAATTAAAAAATAAATAAATAAATAAATTAAAAAAAAATTCACCTTTATTAATATCCTAGCTTGTTCCATAAAGGATGGGTGTATGGAGCAAAATAGAAATAAAATATAATTTGTAGAATGACATTGAATATAGATACATAAGTGTATAAAATCAGCACTAGGGAAGAAAGAAATATATTACCTGAGCCTTTTCATATGACCTGAATTCCTTCAAATTAATTTTTGAAAAAGTAGAGAACGTCTGTTTCCCAAGGTGTCCTCTCAGGTTGGCAAGGCTTTCTTGATTTTCTGTGTGTGTGTGTTTCCTCGCACTCTGGGCTGAGTGCGCTGGTGAACCAATTTGCCCTCTGGCACAAGCCTTGCCTCCTGCAAGGATTTGCCCATTATTCCAGGAGAGAAGGGTCTGTAAGGTACACCATCTCTGCCACTCTCAAATCATCAACTCTGATGAGTCATCACTACAAATTGGTTTTATTTTCTTTTGTGTTAGAGCTTGATTCAGAGTCCATTTGACAGCCAAATTGGCCCAAAAGGTATAATGAGGACTGCCAAACATTTCTGAATAAAGAAGTGGAGAAGAGAGCAGGCTGAGAGGGGTGGTGATAACTTTTTTGTCACTAGGGCACATGGGCCAGCTGGATTGCAGAGCTTGGTTCTGTTTACAGACCTGGAGAACAGAGAGCCTTCCCCTGCAGCGCTTCTGACCTGAGGCTAAGTGGAGGCAAGATGAGGAGTTCTCCTGCCAGGTCTGGGTTTCTTGGCAAAAGGCTCATCAAAGAGTACTGATATTCGGATGTTAAAAGTGTGATGGGCAGCACATGAGTTAAGAGCACTGGCTCTGGAATAATGTGTTGGATTCAATTTCCAGATCTGCCGTAGTTGTTTCATCACAAGGAATTTTCTCAAGTTCTCAAAGACTCAGTTTCTGCATCTGGAAAATAGGGAAATCAAGTGATGGCCTCACAGAGTTGCCATGAGGATAAAATTAGGTGATGAAAGAGCAGCGCTTAGTGTGTTCCTTAGTTATACAGCAGCTCTCACTTTAAGCAAATTAAGCAATATATTTTATAGAAGTATTTAACTCGGTGATCTTTCTGAATTATCCACTTTTTGGCTAATTCTTTTATGGCCTATCCAACCTGGCAAAGAGCCCCTGGAGAAGGAAATGGCATACCACTCCATTATTCTTACTGGGAAAGTCCCATGCACGGAGGGACAGGTGGGCTGCAGTCTATAGGGAGGCCAAGAATCAGATGCGACTGAGTGAGTGAGTGAGCACGCACAACCTGGCCGCGATCTCCCTGCACACTCATCCTGCCTGTCCCCTTCAATCTCCTGTCCCACCCACGACAGGCTTGGTAATGTGTTGCAGACATATCCGGCTACACTCAGACTCAGCATCAGAAGTCTTCCTAACACAGTACTCTGCTCAGCCATTGCCAATCAGAGTTGTATATGTTTTTATTTAAAATGTCTCCTGGGGTTGGCAAGCATCAATGTTTATCAAACCCAACGAGGGCAAAGGAAACGAAAGCCTTTACTTTTACTCCTGACAAATGACTCCGAGGGAGCTAAAGAGGTGGACTACATTCCCTTCTCCAAGAATGCTGGAATTGGAGGTGGAAGAAATGGATGACATTTCCAGCTCTGATGGCTGGACTTATCGTGGACAAACCCCTTGATCTCTTGGAATGTCAGTTTCTTCTCTTGAAGAGAATCAAGTCTTGCCTCCTAGGAGCTGTTTTTATGAGCTGTACTGTTTTCCTGCTAAGACGAATTTGATTCTTGTTTCTAGTCCCTTGTTCCTGTTTTCTAAGAAGGAAAGGTTTGATCAGGTTATGGAGACACTGGCTAGCTGACGTTCTTGCATGAACGTGGCAGTGAAACTCTTCTTTTTGTAACTAGGTTCTTCCTCTTCTGGACCCTGCTGTTGTGAGTCCTGGCCCCGGAACTTCCCATCTCACAAAAGGGCCCCTCTCTACTGACAGTCTCCTGGTCTTGTGCCAGGTGTGAGATCCCAGGCAGGTGACATCCCCCTTATCTGTAGGCTGGTGCATGGCTCTCCCTGGGGCATGAGGTAGAGAGTCAGACTTTCACATGACTTTTCTCTAGGGGTAGAAGGCAATGGCAACCCACTCCAGTACTCTTGCCTGGAAAATCCCAAGGGCGAAGGAGTCTGGTAGGCTGCAGTCCATGGGGTCGCTGGGAGTCGGACACTACTGAGCGACTTCCTTTTCACTTTTCACTTTCATGCATTGGAGAAGGAAATGGCTTGCCTGGAGAATCCCAGGGACAGGGGAGCCTGGTGGGCTGCTTGTCTATGGGGTCGCACAGAGTCGGACACGATTGAAGCAACTTAGCAGCAGCAGCATCCCTCTCTGGAGCACAGCTCTTATCTGCTTACATTTCTTGAAAGGTAGAAAGGCCTTGGGCTTTGGAGCCAGGCATACCTTGGTTTGGAATTTGGACACACAAATTTGTGGTCTTGGAAAAGTTAACTGAACTTTCTGAGTTCCGGTGTCCTGTCTATCAATGGGAATGGCAGTCTTACTCAGTGTGAAAGCAGGGACCATGACAGGCTGTTCAGGGCTTTATCTGTGATTTAGTCAATGCTTGGTAAGTATTCCTGAAGGACAGATACTTATAGAACAGTTAAATGTTTGGTAGGTGTTCATGTCCTTCTGGTCTGCTTCCAGTTCTTGGCCTCTAGTGTACTCTGCATGGTAGGAGGCTGACCACTGACTCAATAGATACTGTGTGTCAGGCATTTAGGCACTAGAGATATGGTAGGTTTTTTTTTTTTTTTTTTTCCATTGGCAGAGAATCTGTGCTTATGTTTGGGGAATTACAATGTGGTGGGAGGAAAATACAGTAAACCCAGTGAATAGAGAACAGAGCATGTGAGAAGGTGAGAAGTGCTTCCAGGAGGGGTTGTGTGGGGAAAGGGGATGAAGCAGAGAAGGAAGGGAAGTTGGGAGCTGTGATCTTACTAAGGTGGTCATGAAATACCTTAATTAGAAGATGACAGCTAAATAAGAGTTAGTGATCTTGGACCAAGTCTCTTTCTCCCCCGTGTTCTATCCAGTTTTCCTTGCTTAGGTCTTTACAAGTTGAAGGCAAGGTAAGATGAAGCCAAGTATCTGTGAGCAATTCCAAGCTTTAAACTAGGAGGGTGCCTGGAACCTCATTCTAATACTCTCTTCTCTGAAGTCTCTTATGTATGGTTTTCTAGCCTCAAGACTTCCCAAAGGACTTCAGCTGGAGAGGATTCCTGATGAGCCCCAGAACTTGTGGCTGAGCAGCCGCCAGTCAGCATGTTGGGTGGATTTCCTTGCAGGAAGCAAGGCTCTTCTGTGGAGCTGCTTTCTCATTGTGTGTTTGCCCTGGCGCCCAGCACCCCAGCTGCATTTATGCTCTGGGTGCCAGGTGCCAGGTTTTCAAAACAAGATCGGCCGTGTTTTGGGTGCTCGTTTTGGTTACAAAACAGTGCACACCTGCCCATGCCACCACCGTGCCTGTTTGGACCACCTTCCCTCCCCCTACCCCCGCATTCTGATGCCCTGAGATGTTAGTGGCTCAGCTGGGACTGGGATGCTCATTGCTCTGAAATATCTTTCTCACTGTCTCACCTGTCCCCTTCACCCCTGAAGCTGGTCTCCTTGGAGAATCCTTACTTTAAATTTGTTTCTGGACAGTTTTCTAGTTAGGGGTGGGGGTGGAGAAACATAAAGCAAACATACCCGGGACACACTTCATTTAGAATGCTGCTTCTCAAACATTAAATAGCTTTTGAGGCAGTTGTTTAACTTCTAGAATCTTGTCTTCCCTTGCAAGATTCCAGTTGAGTGGGTTTGGGATGGGACCATGGAATCTGTATCATAGCACCACCTCCACCATCATCATTGTCATCAAGTCAGTTCCCTAGCTGAATACACTTGGATAAACCCTGATTGAGAGGTATGGCTTACCTCCCTAACTTGCTTATATGTCAAAGCTGAGTGAAATCAACTGTGGTCATCCTCCCAGGGTCCAGCCTAGTGCTGAGCTCCCAGGAGGCACTCGGGGCACATCTATTGGAGGCTAGAGGCAATGTGAGGTGTATCCTTTTATAAAGAACCCCTCACAGTGTGAAGAGTTGCCTACTAACTGATCTCCATAGCTATGTTTGCAGTCTTAACTGTTGAAAAATTTTTTTAAGCAGAGGCATGTCTCTTTAAGGATTATAATGACAAAACAATAGCATTTTGCGAAGAAGAACTGAATAGGGGCAATTATTTCTGAAGGAAGCTGAGCCACTCATCCCTCCCTGAATGTTGTTTTGATATAGGTGTCTGAAGTTACACCATTTATTAGTGCTTCTCAGCCTCAGCTACTCATTGGAATCATCTGGGAACTGGGAAAGAATGGATGCTTGGGTCCCA
>SJYV01039380.1:265231-292774 GCA_006410875.1 Neotragus pygmaeus | reverse complement strand
CACCTCCCTCCCCATCCCACCCCCTAGGTTGTCACAGAGCATCAGCTTGGGTTCCCTGTGTCACACAGCAAATTTCCACTGGCTATCTGTGTTACATGTGGTAATGTATACATTTCAATGCTACTACTCAAATCATCCCACCTTTGCCCTCCCCCACTGTGTCCTGAAGTTTGTTCTCTATGGCTGCATATCCATTGCTGTCCTCTAGATTTTTAAGCCCTTTAAGAAGTCCTGTTTTCACTTGCCTTCTGGACTCACGTCGAGTATAGAAAGCCCAAATGCCAGTCAGCGAAAAGGTGCCTTCCAAACATGCAGGAGCTGGACCTGATGGTAGGAGGTATCTCAGTCGCAATCTGTGGCTGGCCAGCAAGTTTGGACAGTTTTCAGTTCCTGAGAGAAGCCAATAACCTGCATTTATGTTTGAAACCTCTTGATTTTTAAATGCAGACAATGAATTGTTTAAAAATTAAATATGTTGTAGGGGCCAAGCAAAACACACCTGGGGCTTTTCATAGCCCTCTGGCACTGAGGGCTCCATCTACTGAGCCATCTGTGGCAGTTGGTATCAATTTCATTTATCAGTGAACTACTTCATTCAGTTCTAAAAACATTGACTGAACGCAGTATTCTGCATGCCCGTCACTGCAAGTTTGGAAACACAAAGATGAAAAGTGATCATCCTTGTCTTCGCTACAGTAGTTTATAGTTTAGAGCTGCTGCTGCTAAGTCACTACAGTCGTTTCTGACTCTATGTGACCCCATAGACGGCAGCCCACCAGGCTCCCCTGTCCCTGGGATTCTCCAGGCAAGNGAAACACAAAGATGAAAAGTGATCATCCTTGTCTTCGCTACAGTAGTTTATAGTTTAGAGCTGCTGCTGCTAAGTCACTACAGTCGTTTCTGACTCTATGTGACCCCATAGACGGCAGCCCACCAGGCTCCCCTGTCCCTGGGATTCTCCAGGCAAGAACACTGGAGTGGATATAGTTTAGAGCAGTTCTCAAAATACGGTCCCCAGAAGAGTGTTCTCCATATCACATGGAAACTTGTTAGAAATGCAAATTCTTGGGCCCTATTCCAGGTCAACTGAATCAGAATCTGCATTTAAACCAACCCTGCGATCTGTTTCAACAGACCTTCCTGGTAGTTCAAGTGTCTGCCAAAGTGTGAGAACCGCTGGCCTGGGAGGGTAGTGAAGCCAGGGGCAGAGGTCTATGGAGGGCAGAAGCTGTGCTGGGGGTCAGGGGGAGCTTTTCAGAAATGAATGGCTCTGGGACTTCCCTGGCAGTCCAGTGGTTAAGACTTTGCCTTCCAGTGCAGGGAGTTGGGATGCAGGTTCAATCCCTGGTCAGCAGCTAAGATTCCATATGCCTCTGGGCTGAAAAGCCAAAACACAAAACAGTATTGTAACAAATTAAAGACTTAAAAAAAAAGAAATGAAGGGCTCCAGCTGAATCTTAAAAGATGAGCAGGAGGGAAGCAATGGGGAGGGCTGTCTGGGAGGAAGGGGCAAAGGAGCTGTAGCAAAAAGGACTGAGAGTGTTTGAGATTTGTCCACGTATAGCCTGTTGCTGGGTTCTGAAGGCAGTCCTGGGAGGTACAGCAAGCTGAGAATAGGAGGGGCCAGCTTCAGTACTTGGCCAGGTAGACTGGATTGTATCTTGCAGGTGTTGGGGCATCATGGAGACCTTGTGGTACTGGGTCTGCATTTAAGAAAGTAATGCTGGGAGCAGAGTTCAGATTTCTTCTGGGTAAAGACAACTCTCCTGGCATGTCACTGGCCTAGATCTTGTTTCCTGCCTCTCCTGGCGTGACTTGGATCTGGGTCAGCAATTCCCACCCTTGGATAGGGTGGCAGGGAGGAGAGGAAAAGCCTGGGGGTGAGAAGGCAGCCAGTGATGCCTGTGAAACTGTGATGGTGTGTGCCTGCTCCTTCTCTGTCCCTCGGGGAAGACGTGTGCTCTCTAAGCTGAATGTTGTAATGCTGGCCAGTGTTCTCAGTGATGGCAGTAGTCTTCATCATCCTACTTTAAAAGTGGCCCATCACTTTCTGCAGCAAATATGTTGGAGTATAACCTTAGAGATCTATAGTGTCCAAAGAGGAAGCAATTTGAACTCAGGCCAGGGAAACTCATGTCTATAGCTAACTAGGTCTTACTACTTTCTCCTGCCCTCCCTTTTTCCCTCCATTTATCTCTCTATTTCTTTTCAAAATCCTGGAGTGTGAGATACTGGAAGCAGGATGCAATGTCACCTCCCCCTGCTGGTCATTTTGTACAGTGTCTTGTTTATATTATATACAGAGTGGAGACAATGGTCCATGGAAATGACAGAAATATATAAAGTAGCTGAGATCGAATCCATTAATTTAAAAAATTATGGTAAATTTAAAAAAATTCACCTTTTTGAAAGGGTGAAAGAAATTTTTTGACTCCTTCCATTCTTTGCAAAATGATGTAATACATTTCTGAAGTAGCTATTTCTTGCATCCTGCACTGAAAAGTCTCATAGATAAGAATTATTTTCATGATTACATTAGCAATTTCCTTTATTCTGCCTATGTATTGGATGTTCTTTCCTAAACTAAGATATTGAAAAAGTTTTTTCCATTTGATTGCTTTGAGTGTTTGTTCAAGTTGATCATATATACTTACAAAACACCCAGGGTTATAGTCTTTATGGGCATTGAAAGTGATATTTAAAGTGATTGAAACTTGTGTTTCAGTTTAACCTTTTTTATACGTGACGATGGTGTTCATCAGTATGCGTCCATGCTAAGTTGCTCCAGTCATGTCCAACTCTTTGTGATACTATGGACTGTAGCCTGTCAGGCTCCTCTGTCCATGGGATAGAGGTTGCCATGCCTTCCTCCAAGGGATCTTCCTAACCCAGGGATCAAACCTGTGTCTCCTGCATTTCCTTCATTGGCAGGCGAATTCTTTACCACTGGTACCACCTGGGAAGCTTGTTCATCAGTATAGGGGATAGTAATTATGAACCTATCGAGATGATAGGTTATAGAGAGGTTTTGCAGAGGAGAGTGAATGACCTTACTGAGAAACCTTAGGGGTAAGGTTTTCTAGAGAAGCTTTCTGAACAGTTTTCTCTATCCTCTATCCTCTTATTTGTTGTTGCGATTCATGGGGTCGCAAAGAGTTGGACACGACTGAGTGACTGAACTGAACTGAACTGAACTGAAATTTAAATATCCTTAACAAAAATCAACCTTACTGTTTTTTTTTTTTTTTCTGAAATCCCTGCCTTGACTTGCCCCTTGGATCAGGAAAATCAGACTGATGTCAGGTGGTTGGGGTGCATTTGTGTGTTGAAGGACATCCCACTGAGAGGCAGCTTGAAGCAGAAGGATGTGCACTGGCTTGGAAGCCAGGCATGCACACCTCTTACTCTGCCTGTAGGCCAGTTAACTCCCCTAAGCCCAGTAAACTAGGTACTGTTGAGGTTGTCTCCAGCTTAATGCACTGTTTTAATCACAATGATGAGGACATTTGGCTTCGTTTAGGCAGTGAGAGCAGCCCTGGAAATACAGAGAGGGCGGGGCGTGCAGTTGCTTTTATCCTCCTACAGTGACTCTCGAACACAGCTTAACAGTGAGTCATCCTGAGGATTAGCTGTAGGTTGGCATTTTCTGTAGACACACGTGCCTTGTACTTAACTGCATCTTCTGTTTTTTTTTTTTTTTTTTCCAGTTGCAAATGAAGCCGGAGATAAGACTGCCAGGCCACTTGCCCGCTTCTCCCGTGAGTAAATCTTGTTTCATTCCTCTCCTGGGCTCCTTCGGTGGCTTTTTGCCTGTGTGGTTCACCCTGCCAGGTGTCAGGAAAACACTGCCCGTAAAAGAGTAATATAGGAGGTATATTCAGTGGGCTGATACTCCAGTTGAGACCTATCACCAGTGAGTTATTCATTGCTATTGCCTTTTCAGTCTTTCGAATTGTAGTTTATCAAATTGTGCTTTAGGGCTTTGCTATGCTAAGTATGGTCCTGGGAGGAGCAGAACTGACATCATCTGATGGCTTTTTCAGAAATGCAGGGTCCCAGGCTCCCCTAGACCTCCTGAATCAGAACCTACATTTCAGCAAATCCCCAGATTCCTGTGCACGTTTGAATTTGAGAAGCACTGCACTGGAGGGTCCCCTGAGTGTCCTGCCATGGGGTGAGACTCATTTCTGAAGAATGAGTACAGAAGAGTCTGTGAAGTGCTAGTAGCTGTCAAGGTCCATAGAAGTGTGGAAGCATCATCACCACCCAATGTGGACTCAAGGCCTAGCTCTACTGGCTTTGCCTCAGTTCATTGACATTTTGAAGCTCAGATGCAATCCATGACTGCTTCTTCTTTGGCACTGGAATATTTGTAAGGGCCTGGGAGCTCCCCATGAATTTCACTTGACTCCTATCTCCAGGTCTTGATCCCAATGGGTGAGCAAGAGTCAAAAGCCTCTTGGTGGTTTCTGTGCCAGAGTGATCAGCAAATTACACAGCAAGTTAATGGATTCCCTTGGATGAAAATCCAGATTCCTTGGAGTGGAAATATCAAGGGAGATTGAGTAGGGTTGAGGGGAGATGCTCCCCAAATGGGTGGAGCATCCAGTGGAGAAATAGCAGAACTGTGAATCAGAATAGATGGATTTTTGTTCCAGCACCAGCACTGCTTGCTGGCTTTCACTTAAAGTAATTAAACTACTTCCTGTGCCTTAGCTTTCCCATCTGAAAAATAGGAAATTCATACCTACCTTCTCTCCTTTATAAACAAGTTGCCATCTTTTGAAATGACACAGATTCTGAGTTACTGTGTTGTTCACAAAGGTGAACCCAGTCCTGAGTGTGGATTCTGCCATAGTAAGTCATAAAACCTAGAGGCGCAAAAGTATCCTTTCTCTTTTGTTAGGGCTTCTTCTAAACTCTGCCTTCTAGCTCTTTTTTGGCAAGGAGTGGGGCTGCTGCTGCTGCTAAGTCGCTTCAGTCGTATCCGACTCTGTGCGACCCCATAGATGGCAGCCCACCAGGCTCCTCCATCCCTGGGATTCTCCAGGCAAGAATACTGGAGTGGGTTGCCATTGGGGAGCTTCAAAGATTTGGGATTGATTCCTAAAAATGACTTTTATAGAACTGTAATAATATATGATAATGAGCGAGCATTAAGTGCTCACATTTTAGAAACTGTAATGAAACAGTTGCTTCTCACAGGCCCTGTTTTTCACTGCTGTCCTACTTGGAATCATTATTTCCAAAGGAAGTATGTCATCCCACAGCTCAGCAAGGGTGATGAATATGCTTTTAATCCCTTTATTTCTTCATCTCCTGAGCAGTAGTCAGGCAAATGAATAAGCTGGAACAGTAATGTGACCACGCAGTGCAGGCTGCACCTCCACGGGAGTCCCTGCTGTTCTGATGCTCTTCACGAGGTTAGGAAGGGGATGGAGCTCTTTAACCATGAGGCCAGAATGAAACCTGGAGCAGTTAGGCCCTTCATAGAGAGAAGAGGGTGCCTCCTCTTGTAAATGGCTTCCACATTTTCTAAATTGTGAGACTGGGTTGGAGGGATGGTGTGTCACTTGAAAGCTTATTTGCAGGAGCTGAGTGAAGAGAAGAGGAAAAATAATATCTATACAGGAAAAAAGTAGATAGTGGCAAACCAGTTAAGTTGGACTAATTCTGAAAAGAAAAAAAAAATCTCCTGACTTAGTCCTATGTCTTGGGAAAAAGTCAGCTAGCACGTTATCTACTAAGTCTTTCTGTAGCAAGTCCTAGAGGGGAAAAAAAAATAGGTGACTTTTAGGAAGGAAAAAAAAAAAACCTCAATGTAGCATTGTCTGATTGTCACTCACCTCACTTCACCACATTGAAAATGACCTCTTCTGAAGTGTTCAGTTTGGGAAGACTGGAAGGATTTGAATGATAGACGTGCCTTTTGAGACTGGGAGGTGAAGACTGTAGCATTCTCTAACGTTCACACCTCACAAGACGTATGGAAGCCCTGACAGTGCCCGTGGCCCAGTATAGAATTAGGAGAGACAAGAACATAGGCAGGTCGGGTTGTGAACACTGGACCCTGTGCAGCAGAAGATGCCTGGGGTGGGGAGGAAGAGGCTGGTCTACTGGCTTCCTTAGTTTTCTTTCCCTTTGGGGTTCTTACATTCTGATCCCTGGTGCCTCTGCAACATGTTCATTTCTCTGTAGATTTTGCCCCTGCTTGAATCTATATACTTTTTTTGGTTTCCCCTTATTGCAATGGAGATGAATTCTGGTGATTATAGTAAGGAATCCTAAAGGAAAACTAGAGGTAAATAGAGTATAGAACCATGAAGACATCTGGCTTTTCCAAGGGCTGGCTTCCCATCCTACCTCGGCCATCTGATTTACCAGTCTTGCAGTCTCTCTCTAGTCCACTTATGAACAGGGTCACTTCCACAGTATAGCCCAGTGCTTGGGTTTCTTCTCTGTGTGACTGATACCACCACCCAGAACACCATGCTTTCCTCAAAGAAGCTGATTCCAAAACCCATGGGTTAAGCTTACTTCCTATGACGTTTAGACTGGAGACGCTTGCTGTGCCATGAGGTGGTGGGGTGCCAGGAGGTGAGTCCTCCAAAAGTCTGGATCCTGTCAGTCCCTTTGTCACCCCTGTCCTCATCATTTTAGGCTTAGCAGTGGCTTTTGATTAACCTGACCTTAATCAGAGCATCTGTCTAACAACAATTGGTACAGTGAGTAACAAGGAAGTCATCCCCCTGGGAGTAGGGAGAAAGGAGCAGGAAGGAGTGGGGAGTGGGATTCAAAGGAAGTAGGGAATATTATCTTCCCCTCAGAAACCTGCAGAAAGATGAGGGTGTCCAGGAAAATGAGGAGTTGAGAGTGACCCCGACTTTCAGACACTGCTTGCACCCAAAGTACATTGGCTTTGAGTCAACAGATGGTTTAGAATGGCTCTCACTATGAGGCTAGCTATCCTGGGGCTGGAGCCCCTGTGTGTGGGGACCACCCCTCTCTCTGCAATGGTTGGGGTGAGTACTGCACATGAAACTCTCGAACAGGCAGGGCTAACATTAGCCACACAGTGTCTCCATTGTTACAAATGAGAACAACGAGGCTGGGAGGAAAGATAGAGAATTGCTCACCGCTGGAATTCTAGATCTTCCAGTTCCAAATCTTGCCTATTCCCAGTGCACATTATTTCCTCCTTGGTCTAAGGGGTTAGAGTTTGCTGATTCTGGGACTTGGCGGTTGGGGCGTCTTTCAGCTCAATAGTGGAGGTGCTAAAGCTTTACCACAGGGCAGGCTTCAGAGATCCATGTGACTGTGACCTCGACTACAGTTGGTTTCATTTGGGGTGGGAAGACTTTTCCTCCACCATCCCCTTCTGCCAGCTTAATTGTATCAGGAATCACCTAAAAGAAGGGAAAAACTTGATATACAAAAATCCCCTTGGGAGGGGAAACACAGGGGGTTCATTCTTACTGTGAGGAAATTGATTGATTGATAGCAGATTTAGGCATTGTTTTCCCCAGATGCCTGAAAGTGTTTCCTCAGTGTGCGGAGAAAAGGAGAGGACAAAGGGATTGCTTCATTTAATTGTTCACTTGGTTATTCATTTAGTTACTCATTCAAATAGTTACTGAACATCATCGTGGGCCTGGCCCTGTGCTATATGCTAAGGACACAAATTCTGATTAAAGCAAGATCTCTGCCATCAAAGAGCTCACAGTCTAATCAGGGATTTGGAAAAGTAAGGGGCTCCAATGGAGTCTGTGGAGGGAAATGATGGCGGTTGGTACAGAAGCTATGGGAGCCTGATGCTGGAGACCTCATCTGGCTGGGGATGTGGGTGGATTCAGGGGAGCCCTCTTGGAGGAGGCAGGCAATCCTTGAGGCTTGGGGAGTGCATGGGGGTTAACAGGTAAGGAAGGTAACTTCCATTCCTTCAAAAACAACAACAACAACAAACAAACCACAAACCAATATACCACTTTTCAAGGAGTAAAGGCCATGTGTAGTGTTCAGACATGGCCACAGTGTGGCAGGAAAAGCCCAGATTTTGGTGTCCATCTCTACTGCAGGAATAGAGTAGGCCAATGCAGTGGACAGAGCACTTTTTTTGTGATGGAGCATGTGGCGTTGGAAGAGACTGTGAGGAGGGAGGGGTTGGCCCCAGAGCTTGTGTAGCTGGGCAGCTCCATTCTGGAGTTTTGATTGCTTCCCTAACTGAGGGGCAAATCATTTCTCTCCTGAGATGAGCAATGGTTGAAAAGAAAATAGTGGTGTCCAAAGCAGTAAGAAAATGGAGCCTAATTAGTAATGCCTACAAATGTGCCCTCTCTTGCTTTGAGAGGTAATCATCCAGATAGTGTTGAAAATAGATTATTCTATAAAGGAACTGGAGTGGTTTCTGTGGTTGGATGATAAAGCAGAGAGGTCGCCTGGTATTTTTGTACTGGGTGTTTGATTGGGTGAATGGTCCCCTTTCCTGGGCAGAGATGGGCATGGGCAGACAGGGGTGTACAGCTACGCTGGGTGCTGGGTGACCCTAGTACTTATTACATGGTGATGTCCACCGTGGAACCCAAGGCAAATTCAGATAATGTCCCATAAAATGCTTGAGTCTATTTAGAGATCTTTTCTAAATTGATGGTCATGGTGAGGAGGATTTGTTGCAGGCATTGGGAGCTTGAGTTGACAGTGGGTGGGTTACACAATCAGGATGATGAGAGCAAGGATAGGATGAAATGGGTAGGAGAAAGGGCTGAGAACTGTCACAAGTGGTGGTGAGCTGTGACTGTTGGCTGGGCATTCAGTGTTATCGGCAGTGTGTTCTGTGCAGCCATAAAAAGGGCCCAGGACAGTGTAGGAAGAGAAGGTGATTTCCTGGCTTGTCTTAAACAACTGTAACTGTTTCTAAAATGTTCAGATCCCATGTAGAGTGCTAGGTCCCACCTCAACAGTGTTCACAGACCGAACATCTTCATTTCCCACTTGCTTCCACGGAAAGTTATCTTCAGCAGTGGCAGCTTTGGGGTCTAAGAGGGCAGCAATCCAGCTCAGTGATCTTCAAAGTGAGGTCTCAGGGTACTTGTTAAAAATATGAGTATTTGAACCCCTCACCAGATCTGCTGAATCAGTAACTCTTTGGGGTGGGTCTCAGCAGTCTGTGTTTTAACAAACTCTAGTTGTGATTCTGATGCACACAAAATTGAGAACCACTGCTGTAGCTGGAAGGACTGTGCTATGGTGGAGGAGGCAGAGGCAGAAAGAAGCCAGCATGCAGAGCAGTGCAATGGTTCTGTTTAGTTTCTGTATTATAAAACAATACAATTTACAGTTTTCAATAGCCCCATAAGGAGAGGGGGGTGGCAGAGGATGAGATGGTTAGACAGCATCACTGACTCCATGGGCATGAATTTGGGTAAACCAAGAGATAGTGAAGGACCAGGAAGCCTGGCGTGCTGCAGTCCTTGGGATAGCAGAGTCAGACACGACTTAGCAACTGAACAACAGCAACAACAACAATATGTGATTACATACAGACATAAGACAGAATAGATGTTAATTGTTCTTGTCAAAGGATAATATATTATTATTTAATTTTTATTGGTGGAGTTTGTGGGGACTGATGGAGGTTATGGAAAGACGATCTAAAATCCCCCTAATCCACCCCTGTGACTGGCACTGCTCTGCATCACCTCTTGAATCTAATCTTCTCTTTTCTAAGGTCATCTCCCACCTGGCTCTGGCCTTTCCTCTTTCACAACAAGGTCGTTAGAAGAACTGCTAGGCTGGCCCCTAGCTTCTTTCTTGTAGCTTCAAATCACCCTCCCCACTGTAACCTGTACTATTATGGTCTAGTTTTTGTCATGACATATTTGTGCTTCAGAACAAATAGGGGACAGGTGCTTCCCTGGTGGCCTGTGGTTGAGAATCTGCGGGCCAATGTTGGGGACAAGGGTTCGGCCCTTGCGCTGGGAAGATCCCACATGCTGAGGGGCAGCGAGGCCCTGTGCATCACAGCTGCTGAGTCCACATGCTGCAGCTACCCAGCCTGTGCTCTGCAGCAAGAGACGCCACTGCCATAAGCCCGTGAATCCCACCGAAGAGTAGCTCCTGTTCACTGCGACTAGAGAAAGCCTGCTCCCAGCAAGGATGACCCCACACAGCCAAAAAAGAAAAAGAAAAAAAAAAGAAAAAACCCACAGGGAGTTATTCCCTAACTAGTGTTCATCCAAGATTTCTCTGTCTGACCACAAGGGTCCCATTGCCCTGACTTGCCCTCTTTCTCCATCCCTTTCATCAAATATAGTCATTATCAGCCAAGCAAACCTGCTTGATTCAGTAAATGGATACATCAACCCATTATCTTAGAAATGAAAAATTTCAAGTTAGACTAGAACTTGCAAATGACCCACTCCAGAGCTCACCATCTCCCATAAAACTCATCCTCTTTATGACATCCTTATTAAAGGGGTCATGAACTCTCCAAAGGAACCCATCCTGTGATGGAAAACTCCCTTTGCCTTGGCAGAGTCCCTTTGTTGTCCACCTGAAACCATTACAACATTGTTAATTGGCTACACCCCAATACAAAGTAAATGTTAAAAAAAAAGATAACTTACCTTGTCTTAGAAGAGGTTGATTTTATGGTCAAAATGATGTGTTTGGGGGAATTGAAACTCACTCTGCTTTTCTTGTTTTGAATGCGTTTGATCAAATCTTTGAATGTGTCTTCTTGATCCCCAGTATGTTAGCCATTGGTCCACCAGTGGATGGTCAGTGGTACAGTCAGCTACTATCCAAGTAGCTGTCTAGGAGCTTGTGGAGGATATGTAACCCAGGTGTTAGCTGGAGGTTCTTGATCTTTTGAGGTCTAGGTGAAGTGTTAGTCGCTCAGTCATGTCTGACTCTTTGCAGCCCCATGGACTGTTGCCTGCCAGACTCCTCTGCCCATGGAATTCTCCAGGCAAAAATACTGGAGTGGGTAGCTATTCCCTTCTCCATGGGATCTTCCCTTCTTAGGGATCAAACCCAGGTCTCCTGCACTGTGGGCAGATTCTTTACTGTCTGAGCTACCAGGGAAGCCCACTGAGATCTAGGTAAATAGGTTTAGATCAGTGTTGTGTGCCCTTTGGAGGTTCAGAGCAGACCCCAGTATCCCGTGAATACCTGGGATGACAGTGTCCTTCTGACTCTGATTTCCTGCTTCTCTTGATTGTGTTCCTCTATATGCTTCTGGCTTTTTTCATATCTGCACTGACATAGACCCAGAAGCAGGCCAAAGCCCCTTCTTCCTCTCTTCTTTCTGAGTAACCAGAAGCTACTAGTCAAAGCAGAACTTAACTGAAGCTGAGGAAAAGAGAGACCACGGTATGCAATTGCATGCAGACAATTTAATGTCATAGTTCTGTTCTCAACAATTCCCACAGCCAGTAATTTTTTAAAAATGCAGCTCCCAGCTGACTGTTTCTTGATCCTCCTATATCCACCTTCCTCCATTCTTTACCCTTTTTTCCACTTCTCTTTTAGGAATAAAAAGACGCTCCTCCTGGTCTCTCATGTGTGGAGCAACATGACCTTATATTAGTTGCTTTGGTATCTGCTAACACCCTTGCCTTCATCATCTCTCTTCTACTTTCATTTTATTTCTTTTTCTACATGTAGATCAGTTGCTTCTTCTTTAGTGGGAATAATGGTCCAACCTGTTGAGATACTAACAGATATTTAACCCCTTGCCGCTGGAAATATCTGATCAGAGCTTTGTGTGTGTGTATAATGTGATCCTGAGGAGGACAGGGAAGACATGGGTTGGCTTTTGTATGCCAAACATCTCCTCCTCTTCCCTTTCAATGAATAGTCCTTTGAATAAAATTAGGATAAAGTTTCTGNGAGCTTTGTGTGTGTGTATAATGTGATCCTGAGGAGGACAGGGAAGACATGGGTTGGCTTTTGTATGCCAAACATCTCCTCCTCTTCCCTTTCAATGAATAGTCCTTTGAATAAAATTAGGATAAAGTTTCTGATTCCAGTAAGAGGTGGACTAAGAAAACCCCCAAATCCTTTTATTTTTATAAGCATGTAGAAGTGCAGAGTGAAATATTTTTTAAAATGTCTTTAAACCCATTGTTAAACTTGCAGTAAAGAAAGGGAAACTTGCAGGTGGTAGAAATGAAAGAGGAATTTAATATCAGTACAGCAGGCTGTAAACATGCCTGCTGAGTCTGCAGCTATGCTCCATGGGGGTGGTGCTGTTAATTCCGTAGAATCTAGTAACATGTGTTTTAACATCTACCTGGGGAAGGGAGTTAAGGCCTTGGTCTGTCCAGGCTGGGAAGTTGGGGTGAGACTTCTGCCTGAACTTGGATTCTTAAAACATATGGCAGATCAGGTTTTCCAAAAATATTTGCAGCTCTATATACCATCCCACATGCTCGCTCTTCTTATAGTGTGATGTTGACAAGCCTCCCACTGAGGTGTGAAACTCATGCCCCCACCCCTTGAATATGGGTGGCCTGTAACTGTGGTGAATATGTTGCTGTGAGACTTGCAAAGGTCACTTGGGGCCTGTTGGGATGCTTGTTCCTGGAAGCTATTGTGTCTGAGACTATAGGTTTAGTTCTTTTGTATTAAAAGAACCTTGATTATTAGTGAGGCCTATGTCTTCATGCCTCCAAATAGAGTGCTTTCTTCAGGTTCTCTTGAAGCTTAGTATGATGATGTAACTAATTCTGGTCAGTGAAGTGTAAGCAGAACTGTTGGGTAGATTTCTGGAAACTTTCATGAGGCTCTTGTGTTCCCTTTATTCATTTTCTTATTTATCCTTTCTCCACCATCCTGCCTGGAACACAAATAGGGTACTAGAGCTCCAGCTGCCACCATGGGCCATATAAATCATGATCACACCCAGAAGATTTTGTGAAACAAAGATGATGTATCAGCCCTGACATGCTTACCTCCAGATTTTATACAGCTGAACATAAACTTCTGTATTGTTTGATATTTTGGAATTTTGAGTCTCTGTTACTCAGATATATATTATCCTGATAATGCATCTTCCAATAGACTGCATACTTCTCAGTAACATAATTAGAAGTCAGAAGACACATTGAATATTTGTGAAATGAAGGAAAAGAACTTTGTCAATCTGGAATTCTGTACCGAAAAAAACATTACTCAAGAGTGAAGCCAAAATAAAGACATTTTTCAGGCAAAGAAATTCCAAGAGAATTCATTATACATATATCCTTTCTGGGGCTTCCCTGGTGGCTCAGATGGTAAAGAAATCTACCTGCAATGCAGGAGACCTGGGTTCGATTCCTGGGTTGGGAAGATCCCCTGGAGGAGGGCATGGCAACCCACTCCAGTATTCTTACTTGGAGAATCCCCATGGAAAGAGGTACCTGAGGGCTACAACCCATGGCGTTGCAGAGTCAGACCTGACTGAGTGACTAAGCACAGGACACGCATATTCTTACTTAGAGAACTGTTAAAGGATACATCTCAGGAAGAAGACAATTGAACCCGGAAACAAGACTGAATACAGAAAAAAGTGATAACTCATGAGTCTATATGTTTAATAGCTAAAAAGTAAAAAGAGATTTTTTTAAAAAAGCAGTTTTACTGAGACATAGTTCATATACCAGAAGGTTTTCCTGCTAAAAGTGTACAGTTTAGTGGCTTTTAGTATATTTGTGGAGTTTTGCAATCATCATCATAGTCTAATTTTAGAAAACTTTTGTCACACCTAAAAGCAATCTTCTGCCTGACAGCAGTCACTTTTAGTTGAGACCCACACTCCCAGTTCTAGCATATCATGAATCTACTTTGTGTCTCCATATATTTACCTATTCTAGCCATTGTATATAAATGGATTCATATAATATATTGGTGTTTTTGACTTAGCATAATGTTTTCAGGATTCACCCATGTTGTACCATGTACAGAATATCATTTCTTTAAATTGCTGAATGATATTCCACAATATGAATATTTTCTATTTCTTTTCATTTGAGTTGATTCCACTGTGAATATTGTTTCTGTGAATATTCATGTTTAAGTTTTTGTGTGGTTGCATGTTTTTATTCAGCTTGGATATATACCCAGGAGTGGAGTTGTTGGATCCTATGGTAACAATAATTTCAACATTTTGAGAAACTGCTCAGGTAGTTTTCAAAGCGTCTAGACAATTTTATTCCTATCAACAAAATATGAGCATTCTAGTTTTTCTACATCTTCCCCTATACTTTGTTATGGTTATTCTTTAAAATTTTAAAGCTAGTATGTTTATAATATGAACAACTTCATACAATATGAGGTTGTATCATATCTTATTTTGATTTCCATTTCAGTTCAGTTCAGTCGCTCAATTGTGTCAGACTCTTTGTGACCCCATAGACTGCAGCACGCCAGCCTTCCCTGTCCATCACCAACTCCCAGGGCTTTCTCAAACTCATGTCCATCGAGTTGGTGATGCCATCAAACCATCTCATCCTCTGTCGTCCCCCTCTCCTCTTGTCTTCAATCTTTCCCAGCATCAGGGTCTTTTCCAGTGAGTCAGTTCTTCACATCAGATGGCCAAAGTATTGGAGCTTCAGCTTCAGCATCAGTCTCTCTGGATGAATACTCAGGACTCATTTCTTTTAGGGTTGACTGGTTTGATCTTCTAGCAGTCCAAGAATTACTAATAGTGTTAAGCACCTTTTCATATGCTCTTTGGCTGTTTGTATATCTTCTTTGGAGAGCTAGTTCATTTGTAAGAAAAAGGGCGGCATCCCATTCTCTGATTTTCTAGTTGAAGGACATAAAATAAGATGAAAAGAAGGTGCCAAACTTACTTATGAACCAAAGTTAGAAGATAACAGAGACCAAATGCAGCAGTTCCCAAACTGTACTCATCATCTTTATACAAGTTCATACTCCCACGTTTCCTAACTGAATTGGTGCCATTTTGTTCTTTAGTAACATCAACCAAAAACCTAGAAATCACATGTCTCTCTCTCTTCTTCCTCACCAGTCATTACATTTACTGAATCCACCTCCTGAATTCTGTTTCCTTCAGATCCTTTCACTCCATTCTCATTGCCACAGCTTTATTTTAGCCCCTTGTTTTCTCCTACCTAATAGATTTCACTGAGCCTCCATTTTCCTCTTTGAAGTCCGTTCTCTTCCCTGCCAGAAGAATCTTCCAAAAGCATAGTTGTTGGAATGACATAGCTGACTATGTCCACCCACTCCTTAAAAGCCTTCAGGTGTGCTTCTGGGAAGATGGAGTAGACATAATTTTTCTTGTTACTACAAGAAGAAATACAACTGAAGCTAAGTATAATGGAAAACTCTGGTCATTTTATGTAAAACAAAGAAAAACCAAAAGACTCTGAAAGATAAAACAGAAGAAGCCAAACCAGCTAGAGATATTGGGACCTAGGGAATGACACAGTGGTGAGTTTTCTGGGTTTTCTTTTTGCCTTATACATCTCATAGTTGGAGTTGGAGAAGCCATAAACCTGGAAATGCCAAAGACCCAGACAGTAAAACACCCCTCCCCCCCAAAACTCTGCTGTCTCTATCCAAAGGACCAGGGAAGGGGCAGTCTAGTAAGATAGAAAACTTTTAGATGCTAGCTAGATGCTCTACTCCAGCCAAACAGTACAGAAAAAATTGGGCTGCTGCCAACAATGGCTGGGGGTGGTGAACTGAATGTCTAGCCTCACGTGACTATCAGTGCCCTAACACCCCCACTATGGTAGTTTCAGAGAAGACCAAGTAGGGATCTGGCCAATAATGAGGCCTCTTCCCCACCATGGTATCAGTGGAGACCAAATGGGGAACATGGAGTTTCACTTCTGATTGGTAATGAAACATCCTTGTTCTTCCCTGTTGAAGTGACTGATGTCACAGGATGCCTAGTAGAGAACCGGCACATCATAAATGACAAATGGTACAGATGCCATCCTTATCAAATGCTACTGGAAATCACATGAGGAGCTGGAGTACTCACCCTCTCCCAGCAATAACAAATCTGCCTCTCTTCCTCAGAGCTCAAGGGAACTACAACAATTAACGTAACCTAAAAAAAAAAGGAACAAGGTGCAAAAAATCAGTGTATTTGATTTGAAAAGAATGTGTAGCTATAGGAGGGCTTCTCAGATGGTGCTAGTGGCAAAGAACCTGCCTGCCAATGCAGGAGACGCAAGAGACGCAGATTTGATCCCTGGGTCAGGAAGACCCCTGGAGGAGGGTACAGCAACCATTCCAGTATTCTTCCCATGAACAGAGGAGCCTGGTGGGTCCAGAGGGTCACGAAGAGTCAGACAGGAATGAAGTGACTGAGAATGCACATAGCTGTAGAAATAAAGACTTGGTGGTACTGGTGAAAGGAGAGAGTTATGGATCAGTGGAACCCAATAGAGAAGCCAGAAGTAGATCCATACAAATATGCCCAAATGATTTTTGACAAAAAAGTTAAAAAATAATTTAGTGGAGATTATATAGTCAAATGGTGCTGGAGTTTTGGGGGCTGGACTATTTGGTCATTCATAGGCAAAAATTTGAACTTCAACCTATGTTTCAAAACTTAAAAACAAAAATAGGCTTCAGTGTAAAAGGTAGTACTATAAACAGAAAAAAACAAGAAAAAATATTTGGAGTGTAGGGCTAGGAAAGAAAGACTTGTTATCAGAAACATTGCCTATAACAGGAAAAAATGAATAAGTTGGACTTCATCAACATAAAACCTTTCTTATGCCAAATACTCTGTTAAGAAATTGAAAGGATAAGCTACAGTCAGAAAAGATTTGCAAATAATGCTACTATCCAAGAGAGTTCTGATATCTACAATTCTCAAAACTCAAAAGTAAAAAAGTAAACAGTTCCTTTAGAGTATGACCAAAAGCTATGAAGAAACATTTTTACCAGAGAAGGTATACAGATGGCAAAGAAGCACTTGAAATAATGTTCAACATCATTAGCCACTGTATGCATATGTGCACGCGTAGTTGTTCACTCATGTCCTACTCTTTGCGACAGAATGGACTATAGCCCACCAGGTTCCTCTGTCCATGGGATTCTCCAGGTGAGAATACTGGAGTGGGTTGCCATTCCCTTCTCCAGGGGTCTTCCTGACCCAGGGATCGAATCCTAGTCTCCTGCACTGCAAGTGGATTCTTTACCATCTGAGTCACCAGGGAAGCCCCATTACCCATTAGCGAAATGCAAATTAAAACCACAGTGAGAATGCCATTATACACCTAGCAGAATGGCTAAAGTAAAAATAGTGACCACGTTAAATCCTGGTGAGGATTTGATGAGAAATTTGACAGAGAAACCACATCATTCATATATTGCTGGTGGNAAATTCTATAAAGCAATTATCCTTCAATTAAAAAATAAATAAAATTTAAAAAACAACTCTGTGATGACCTAGAGGGGTGGGATGAGGGATGGGAGGGAAGCTCAAGAGTGGGGGATATATGTATACAAATAGCTGATTCATTTTGTTGTACAGCAGACACTAACACAACATTGTAAAACAATTATACTCCAATTTAAAAAAGATGAAAAAAACAACAAAAACTGGTCAGAGGCACCTTTATTATAAACCCTGGTCTGAACCTCAGGACAAAATTGTCACTCTCTCATTTGTTTGTTATCTATATACTTCTACACAGTTATTACTTGCTATTATATTAGTATATTATCTATATTATAAATAACTGTTTTATCTATTTATTTATTTGTCTGTGCCAGGTATTAGTTGTAGCATATGGGATTTAGTTTGCTGACCATGGATAGAACCCAGGGCCCCTGCATTGGAAGCATGGAGTCTTAATCACTGGACCACTCTAGGGAAGTCCCTATAAATAGCTTTTTATTGACTGTCTGTCTACTAGATTTGAGTTCCTTGAAGGCAGAAACTATGCCTTGCCAGATAGTTTATAGTTTTCAGTTTGACTGAAAGCAGAGTAAATGGAAATGTTCTGGATCTATAACAATTCCAAACAAGCGGAGAAATCCCACTCATTGCCTGGACAGCTCTTAGGCATGCAAAGTCAGTTACCTCACTAGAAAGAAGTCAGATGCATTTTAACTTACAGGACTCCCATGATTTTCCAGTCACAACTTCCTGTGATGCCTTCTTTTCCAACGAATATTTATGGAGCACCTATTGTGTGCCAAGGACTGTTTCTTCCCCTCCTTTAATGGTGCAGTGGTTCCTGCCATGGTGTCATTAGGCCCTGGCTGTCTCGGGTTGAAGCCCAGGGTAGACACCTATGGCCTATAGGACTGTGAAATGTGCAATTCCAAGAACATCATCCTGCAAACTCAGCTATGAACAACTCCTCCTGCAACTGTACAGTCCTGGAGACTCTGTTGAAATTCTCACATTCGCAGCTGAAGTTCCTGGAACTTGTGAAAAAATTGCTTAGGTTCCAAGTCAGTAAATTTTATGAAGCTAGGTTCCCTAATACAGGGCAGGATAAGAAAGGAGGTCAAGATGTGATGCAAATTGGGTGAGAAGCTGAAGAAAACTGTTACATGATACAGTTAAAACACATGGAAGAAAAGATTGATGAGAGATTCATTCATATCTTAAATACAGTTTTACAGCCTCAGAAGCAGATATTTAAGAAGCAGATACAAAAAGTTAACCTTGAAGGACATTTTGAGTGCAGAAGTGTAAACAAGAGTGGATCACAGTTCTTTCCCTAAAGGAGCCAGATGAAGCATTGTTCTTACTTTATTACCAGCAATGGCTAGTTTGGGCCAAAATTAGAAAGAGTTCTTCTCTGTGACTAATAAATATGCTTCTGTTTTTCTGGAACTCTCAATTAAAACTCCAGCTCTCCAAGCAATTACCTCAAACATTCATATTTTTGATCACAGTATACATACTATTTAAGCATGTTGCAAAGAGACGTGACTTAGTGACTAAAACAACAACGAAGATGAACATGGCACATTGTTCCCAGCGCTCAGAATACTTTCATACGTGTTGAAAGTGACTGAATTCATTCCCACCAAGTTTTTATAATGAGATTAAAAAATCAATCCTGGAACTTCCCAAAGGAATACTAGGCAGATTTACAAATGAATCATCCAGCAGATGGTAAGACTTGGATTTTTGCATGCTTTGCAGACATTAGCATACTTCAAGGTACTTATGCATTGAAAAAATTTTACTCAATTATGGGGGGTGGTGGTGGTGGTGTCTGAATTAGTGATAGTCTAAATTATAGAAAACTTAAAAAAATACTCTCTTCTAATTCTCAAACTTCCAAATTACCCTAACCATTAACAAAGTGTTTATCAAGTAGACTTCACTCTTAATAGATAAAGTTTCTCTTTTAATTACCATACTAAATGAATGCTGTCAAAGTTCTTGAAAACAGTCTCCTTTTAATCTTGTCTACATCATTACTCTGCTGAACAGCCTCATTCTTTTGATGTGCGGCAAAGAATAATCGAGACATTTCCTCTTGGAATTGATGGTCTCCCTCTATAGTNAAATGAATGCTGTCAAAGTTCTTGAAAACAGTCTCCTTTTAATCTTGTCTACATCATTACTCTGCTGAACAGCCTCATTCTTTTGATGTGCGGCAAAGAATAATCGAGACATTTCCTCTTGGAATTGATGGTCTCCCTCTATAGTGATCCACTGCACCAGATGAATTTCTAAATAGACTTTGAAAATTATGTAGGAGCTGTGCCCATCAACTGGTAAAGACAAATGCAAGGCTTTGCTTTGAAGCAGGTTGGGCACTGTTCTTATTGTTCTCTTTAGGCTTGGGTTATGTATTACTTATTGTGAAAACTAGCTGTTTGCATATGAATGTCAGTCTTAACTCGTGGTTCTTTCTGCTGAATTTATGTGGCAGCCCAGATGAATGAAAGTCACTCAGTCGTGTCTGACTCTTTGTGACCCCATGGACTATATAGTCCATGGAATTCTTCAGGCCAGAATACTGGAGTGGGTAGCCATTCCCTTCNTGGTTCTTTCTGCTGAATTTATGTGGCAGCCCAGATGAATGAAAGTCACTCAGTCGTGTCTGACTCTTTGTGACCCCATGGACTATATAGTCCATGGAATTCTTCAGGCCAGAATACTGGAGTGGGTAGCCATTCCCTTCTCGGGGGATCTTTCCAATCCAGGGATTGAACCCAGGTCTCCCGCATTGCAGGCAGATTCTTTACCTGCTGAGCCACCAGGCAGCCCAGGTAGATAGTGAATGAAACCTTGAGTGACCTACATGCCTTGCCTTTTAGGAAACAAGTTCTGTATCACCTTTTTGCATTCCAGAATGGTTAAACTAGGGTCACCACCACCGCCCACCGTGCCTCCCCCCCCAAATTATGAAGAACTAGGGAAATTAAGCACCATCCTAAAGACTTAGGGAAAAAATAGACTTCTGAAAAATGATTTAATATAGAAACTAAAAGAAAAAATGTAAATACTATTTTACATTCTCCAGAAGAGGCAAAAAGACACAGTCCCTATGATAGGAGCAGAAAGCTGTAAGAAGACAAGCAGACTGATTTTTAGTTGAGATGCAAAAATAACAATGCAAAGAAAGTAAATATGAAACATAGGAATTAAAATCATCTATGCTGAAGTATAGAAATGACCCTGAAAAGATTTTAATCAGTGATTGGAAGACAAACTTGAGAAACAGTGTGTTAGACTACAGACGAAAGGGATGAAGAACTGAAAATGAGAAAAGATAGTAGTAGGAGGTCAGAGAAGGAAAAAAATCTACACAAATTAACGAATCATCGATATTTTGAGACTGAAGCCACTCAATTGGAACAGAAGCAGTAATCAAAGGTAAAGTTGAAGGCAGCTTGCCTGAACAGAAAAAAGTAAGGTTTGAGTCTGCATATTGAAAGGGCTTGTGTTCCAGAAAAAAATTTAAAAATCAGTGAAAGTAATCCACAATTACATATATACTAGCAAAATTTTTGAGATACAAAGATAAAGAAAAATGTTTGCCTACAAAGGAAAAGCAATCACTATCAGCTTGGTTCCTAATTCCCTTTCACAGCATATAAATAACAGAAGATAATTGAGAAATTGTTCTGAGTTTAATGTAAATTCAGTAAATCTGTACCTAAGCTGTTGTTCATGTGTATCTCATTAACCAACATGTCATTCCTGAAAAGAATTATTTGAGGATGTACTTAAGCCAACTGAAACATGAATCAAAATAAATTCTGTAGAGCTGTCCTGTTTCATAAAATACAGCTGTTGAGCACTTGAGTGTGGCTAATTCTGAGATCTGTAAGTATAAAATACACATTGGGTTTTAAAGAAAAAAGGAATAATGTGAGAATTTCATTAATCATTTTATATGGATAACTTGTTTAAATATAATATTTTGGATTTATTGACTTAAAGAACATAATTTATGGAACTAATTTTACCTGCATAACTTTAATAAATATAGCTACCAGAAAGTTTAAAATTATACACATGGCTTCTCTGTGTTGTACAGTGCTGCTCTAGATGATAAATTATTATGTTAAAGACTGTTGAGTACCAAAACCAGGTCAGTGTATCCTTAAGTCCAAAGTTAAGGATAAACAAAGTTGGAAGGCAACTCGTAATGTTAAACAGAGTTCTTAACAGTGGAACGTCTTAATATTAAAATATCAATTTAGAAACAAAATATAAAAATTCATATAACATCAGTGAAAGAGAATAGAAGAATTGGAAGGCTACCCTTTTGTAGTTGTTGATAGGTAAGAAGTGGATTTAGTCAGAGAGAAGTACACTTCACAGACAGAGTGTGTGGGCCGTTGCAGAGGGCGGGTGCAGCGGCCTCGAAATGTGGCATAGTTAGCTTTTATGGGCTGGGTAATTTCATAGGCTAATAAGTGGGAGGATTATTACTAAGATCACAGACCTGGGTTTCAGGACCTAATAAAGCTCAGGTTCTTGATGTCTGATTACAGAAAGAATTCTGTGAGAGACAAGGTGATAGGTAAGAAGTGGAGTTATTCAGAGAGAAACACACTCCACAGACAGATTGTGGGTCATCACAGAGAATGAGTTCCATGGCCAGGAAGGCTAATTTAATAATTTCATACAGGCAGGAGTAATAGAAACTGGGTTGTTATTGATGTTGACAGATAATAAGATAAAAAGAATATAAGAATGTATATTTTTAAATTTAAAGGTAACTATCATAATTTTCCAATTATTACAACTATGTATTATTTCAATAAATAAAGACATCACTTTGCCGACAAAGGTCCGTATAGTCAAGGCTTTGGTCTTTCCAGTGGTCATGTACAGTTGTGAGACCTGAACGTTAAAGAAGGCAGAGTACTGAAGAATCGATGCCTTTGAACTGTGGTGCTGTAGAGGACTCTTGAGAGTCCCTTGGACAGCAGGGAGATCAAACCAGTCAATTTTAAAGGAAATCAACCCTGAATACTCATTGGAAGGACTGATACTGAAGCTGAAGCTCCAATATTTTGGCCNTGTGGTGCTGTAGAGGACTCTTGAGAGTCCCTTGGACAGCAGGGAGATCAAACCAGTCAATTTTAAAGGAAATCAACCCTGAATACTCATTGGAAGGACTGATACTGAAGCTGAAGCTCCAATATTTTGGCCACCTGATGCGAACAGCTGACTCATTGGAAAAGACCCTGATGGTGGGAAAGATTGAGGGCAGAAGGAGAAGAGAGCCTCAGAGGATGAGATGGCTAGATGGCATCACCAATGGAATGGACATGAACTTGGGCAAACTCTGAGAGATGGTGAGGGACAGGGAGGTCTGAAGTGCTGCAGTCCATGGAGTCACGAAGAGTCGGACATGACTGGGCAATTGAACAACAGGATTATTTCAAAAGGCAAAACTAAAACAAAAAAATGATCAGCAAGAATGTTTCAGGCAACCACAAGGAAAAAGGAGATAGCTATGGCAGTGTTGAACTTTATGAAAAGCAGAACTCAGGAGATAAACAGCTGAGTCTTTTTCTATTGATGAAAGTTGTAGTCCACAATGCAGATGTGATAGCTGTATACCTTTTTTTCTACACATAGAGTGAATCTTGTCTTTAATAAAGTGCCCATGAAATAGTTACAAAAATTACCCTGTGTTGGATGACTGATGAACATCAGTAAATAACCTAAAGCAAGATTTGATTACATAGAGCATAATCTCTGACTATATTGTTATAAAATATAGAAAGCAAACAGAAAAAATTAAGGAAAAAAAAAANATGAAATAGTTACAAAAATTACCCTGTGTTGGATGACTGATGAACATCAGTAAATAACCTAAAGCAAGATTTGATTACATAGAGCATAATCTCTGACTATATTGTTATAAAATATAGAAAGCAAACAGAAAAAATTAAGGAAAAAAAAAAAGGAACAAAGAGAAAAAGAAAATGGAAGAAAAAAGAAAAGCCGAGAAGCTTACATAACAACAACCAAAAATACTTTAACCATTTGAAATACATTTTCAGAAACAGTCAACTTCTGGGTCATAAAAGAAAATAAAAATTTTCATTGCAGTCTTCTTAGAAAGGATAGTCAATGGGAAGTTGGCATGACAAAACTGGTGACTTGTACCAAAGCCATAGGCACAAATACTCTGCTGAAAAAAAAAAATTAGGGAAAAAAGAGGAATATAAACTCATTCAAAGTAGAGGGAATGAAAATATAAACCTGAAAGCAAAAACAAATGAATTAGAAATGAGAAAAGCAGTAGAATGTATAGATTCATGAGCCAGCTCCTTAAGGCAACAAAAGTAACCTTGAGAATGGCACTCTCCAGAAAGCCTGTCATGATAGAATGTTTTATATTGGCACCATCCAGTTGAGTAGCTACTAGTCATATGTGTCTGTTATGCATCTGAGGTGTGACTGGTGTAACTGAGGAAGTAAATTTTTAATTTTATTAAATTTTAATTTTTAATTGAAGTATAGTTAATTTACAGCGTCGTGTTAGTTTCAGTGATTCAGGTTATGTCTGAATCACTTTGCTGGACACCTGAAATTAACACAACATTGTAAATCATCTACACTTTTATATATATATACATATATACTTTTTTCAGATTCTTTTCTTCTATAGGTTATTATAAGATACTGAATATAATTTTAAGCATTCCTTGGCATTGCCTTTCTTTGGGATTGGAATGAAAACTGGCTTTTTTCAGTTCTGTGGCCACTGCTAAGTTTTCCAAATTTGCTGGCATACTGAGTGCAGCACTTTCACAGCATCATCTTTNAGGTTATTATAAGATACTGAATATAATTTTAAGCATTCCTTGGCATTGCCTTTCTTTGGGATTGGAATGAAAACTGGCTTTTTTCAGTTCTGTGGCCACTGCTAAGTTTTCCAAATTTGCTGGCATACTGAGTGCAGCACTTTCACAGCATCATCTTTTAGGATTTGAAATAGTTCAACTGGATTCCATCATCTCCACTAGCTTTTTTCATAGTGGTGCTTCCTAAGACCCACTTGACTTTGCATTCCAGGATGTCTGGCTTTAGGTGAGTGATCACAGGATAGTGATTATCTGGGTCATGAAGATCTATTTTGTACAGTTCTTCCGTGTATCTTGCCACCTCTTCTTAATGTCTTCTGCTTCTGTTAGGTCCATACCATTTCTGTCCTTTATTGAGCCCATCTTTGCATGAAATGTTTCCTTTGTATCTCTAATTTTCTTGAAGAGATCTCTAGTCTTTCCCATTCTGTTCTTTTCCTCTATTTCTTTGCATCAATCACAGAGGAAGGCTTTCTTATCTCTCCTTGCTCTTCTTTGGAACTCTGCATTCAAATGGGTATGTCTTTCCTTTTCTCCTTTGGTTTTCACTTCTCTTCTTTTCACAGCTATTTGTAAGGCCTCGTCTACAACCATTTTGACTTTTTGCATTTCTTTTTCTTGGGGATAGTCTTGATCACTGCCTCCTGTACAATGTCACAAACCTCTGTCTATAGTTCTTCAGGCACTCTGTCTATCAGATCTAATCCCTAGAAATCTGTATGCAGGTCAAGAAACACCAGTTAGAACTGGGCATGGAACAACACACTGGTTCCAAATAGGGAAAGGAGTACATCAAGACTGTATATTGTCACCCTGCTTATTTAACTTATATGCAGAGTACATCATGAGAAATGCTGGACTGGATGAAGCACAAGCTGGAATCAAGATTGCTGGGAGAAATATCAATAATCTCAGACATGCAGATGACACCACCCTTATGGCAGAAAGTGAAGAAGAACTAAACAGCCTCTTGAAAAAAGTGAAAGAGGAGAGTGAAAAAGCTGGCTTAAAGCTCAACATTCAGAAAACTAAGATCATGAAATCTGGTCCCAGAAACAATGAAAACAGTGAGAGACTTTATTTTTTGGGCTCCAAAATCACTGCAGATGGTGACTGCAGCCATAAAAGATGCTTGCTCCTTGGGGAAGAAAAGCTATGACCAACCTAGACAGCATATTAAAAAGCAAAAAAGGTCCATCTAGTCAAAGTTATGATTTTTCCAGTAGTCATGTATGGATGTGAGAGTTGGACTGTAAAGAAAGCTGAGCGCCAAAGAATTGGTGCTTTTGAACTGTGGTGTTGGAGCAGACTCTTGAGAGTCCTTTGGACTGCAAGGAGGTCAAAGCAGTCCATCCTAAAGGAAATCAGTCCTGAATATTCGTTGGAAGGACTGGTACTGAAGCTGAAACTCTAATACTTTGGCCACATGATGTGAAGAGCTGACTCTGTTGAAAAGACCCTGATGCTGGGAAAGTTTGAAGGCAGGAGGAGAAGGGGATGACAGAGGATAAGATGGTTGGATGGCATCAGTGACTCAATGGACATGAGTTTGAGCAAGCTCTGGGAAGTGGTGATGGACAGGGAAGCGTGGTATGCTGCAGTCCATGGGTTTGCAAAGAGTCAGACAGAACTGAGTGACTGAACTGAATTGAATGTAATTTTATTCAATTTTAATTGATCTAAATTTAGGCACCACATATGAATAATGGCTACCATATTGGACAAAATATTTCTGGAAGGTGAACACAAAAGAAAATAAATAAGTGAAGAAATACTCAAAACTATTAGTATATCAGTTAATTCAGTTGCTCAGTTGTGTCTGACTCTTTGCGACCCCATGCACTCTAGCACTCCAGGCGTCCCTGTCCATCACCAACTTCTAGAGTTTGCTCAAACTCATGTCCATAGAGTCAATGATGCCATTCAATCATCTTATCCTCTTATTATTATTGTATAATGAAGATTAAAATACAAAATGTCATAGGAATCTATGCTAACTGAATCGAATATTTCTACAAAATGGCAGTTTTTAAAGAGATCTACTGACTTCTGAAGAAATAGACATTCTCAGTGCAGCTATAACAAAAGAAGACATTCAAAAGTTTGTAAAATGATGACTTTGCTAGAGATACTTTGGATCTGAAGAGTTTTATAGGCAATTTTATTCAGATATCAGGGAACAGGTTATTCCCATGATAATAACTACATAAGAGAAAGAATTAGTGGCTAATTTCCTCTTCTAATATGCAAAAAGTCTTAAATAGAATTCTAGTAATGCAAATCTCTTAAGTATACTACAATAACAATGCAATATGACCAAGTAGACTGGATTATTTGAGTAATGCAAGGTGGCTTCAGTATTAAGAAACATTTTAGAGTATATTTCAGATGTCATATAGACATGCCTTTTAAGACTGATGCATGGTTATCTCAAATCCTCACCCCACATCTGTTTTAATCTCTAAAATTCAGTGGATTTTTCGTGGGTTTCTCTACGTTTCTTATTATCTCTGACTATCTTTTCCTGAGTCTGTTGGATTTTTTCCTACACTTTCTGTCTTGCGGATGTCTATTTATTCTTTTCCAGACAACAAAAGACACGGTTTTTGAATTCTCTCCCCAGTATCACTTTTGCAAAGCAACCTGTGTGTGAGATATTTACTCTTATAGAGTGGCGATTACATTGCAGTTCCACATGCTGCTGCTGCTAAGTCGCTTCAGTCATGTTCAACTCTGTGCAACCTATGGATGGCAGCCCACCAGGCTCCCCTGTCCCCGGGATTCTCCAGGCAAGAACACTGGAGTGGGTTGCCATTTCATTTAACATAAGCGTGGAGGTCAGACTTCTATGTTCTTTGAAAGTTCTTCACTTGTTTTTGCAAAATATGTTCCAGCTTGCTCTGCCTTCTCTTTCTCCTCTCCTTTTCCCCTTCTCCTTTGCTCTTGCCCTTCTCTAAATTCTGTTCATTTTGAACGAAGAATAATTNCAGACTTCTATGTTCTTTGAAAGTTCTTCACTTGTTTTTGCAAAATATGTTCCAGCTTGCTCTGCCTTCTCTTTCTCCTCTCCTTTTCCCCTTCTCCTTTGTTCTTGCCCTTCTCTAAATTCTGTTCATTTTGAACGAAGAATAATTTAACTCTTTCTTTGTTGTTTCTCCCTCCTCCAACCAACTTCTGTCATATCAAGATATTTTCACCACAAAGTTCCCTAGAGGAAACTTGATTCTGTCTGGAAAATGTTTTTTTTTTTTTTTTTTTCTTCTC
>SJYV01039380.1:248902-265226 GCA_006410875.1 Neotragus pygmaeus | reverse complement strand
CATGATTCGCAGCACGCCAGGCCTCCCTGTCCATCACCAACTCCCGGAGTTCACTCAGATTCATGTCCATCGAGTCAGTGATGCACTTAAGAATTAACAATTTTAGCGTGAGGAAACTATGCCATGTAGTTATGCCTTTCACAAGATGATTGGAAGATTTATTAAAATACCAATTCCTAGTACTTTATAGGTGGTTTTTTTTGGATAGGGGGAACACCTTTATGTTAATGTGATGAGCATACCTATAACATTTAGTAAAGCATTTGTCTGCAAACAACCGAAGACCTAAGAATGTAGTAAGTAGGTATTTATACATCTCACATCTAGGAATCTGCCTATTTATTGTAATTGCGTATGGGCCAATTCATCCCCAGGGAACCAGTCTCATTCATTTTTCTATTTCTAGAGCCTAGAGTGGAACCTGGCATATTGAGGGAAATCAAAATGTGTCTATTGAATGAATGGGCTTCCCATGTGGTACAGTGGTAAAGAATTTGCCTGCCAACGCAGGAGATGTGGATTTGCTTTCTGGGCTGAGAAGATCCCCTAGAGGAGGAAGTGGCAACCCACTCCAGTATTCTTGCCTGGAAAATTCCAGGACACATGGGCCTGGCGGGCTACAGTCCATAGGGTCACGAAGAGTCAGACCACGACTAAGCCACTGAGCACGCACATGCATATTGAATGAATAAATGAAAGAATGAAGGGAAATGGATGGGGAGTTTATTGTTAGGCTTTACTTAGGTCAAATTTAAGAAAACAGGCTGCTGCTTTTACCTCCCTCCTAGAACCAGAACTTTGTTAACATAGGCCCAGACCTGCATTAATAGGTCCAAACCTTCTTAAGATATGTGTTGAGGACTTTTAAGCAGCTTTTAGGAAAAGCTGTCATGTATTTCAGGAGTTTGAGGGTTCTGTTTCCTGCCCTTAATGTGCTTTACTTTTCTCCTGATTGACTCAGAAGCAGTTTGGTTGTGGGACACCCCCCAGGAGGTCCTTTGTGACCATGGTCATTAAAAGGGTTGTTTTCAGGACTTCTCTGGTGGCTCAGTGATTAAGAGCCTGCCTACCAATTCAGGATTCATGGGTTCGATCCCAGGTCCAGGAAGATCCCAGATACCATGGAGCAGTTAAGCCCATGGGCCACAACTATTTAGCCTGTGTTCTAGAGCCAGGGAGCTGCAACTGCTGAGCCCACGTGCCCTAGACCCTGTGCTCTGCAGGAGAAGTCACTGCAGTGAGAAGCCAGCACACCACAGGTAGAGAGTAGCCCCCTACTCAGCGCAACTAGAAAAGAGCCCAGGAATGAAGACCCAGCCCAGCCAAAAATTAATACATTAAAAAAAAAAACTTTTAAAAAAGATTGTTTTGGATTCATGCATGTCCTTGATGAAGGTTCAGGAATCCTTGTGAGATGCTCCCTTCTGTGTGTGAAGTTCTTTTGATCTTAAATGCAGCCTTCAGGCACAGTAAACTGTGGTGCTTTCTTATGTCATGAGCTGTGGATGGCTGGTCAGGAAAACATTCCTGTGAGCATATGGATCTATTCTCTACCCCAGCCATCACATGCATTTTACTTTAGCTGAAACTGCTCCTTATTCTTCCACATGCACCTCCTCATGCCCCATAATGTATTACAAAAATGTCCTTTGCATGTATTACCAAAATATCCTTCTTCTGCATGGATGGGGTAGGAAAAGCCAAGCCCCTCTGCATGGACACAGTTCCATGGGTGCATGACTTGGAGACCTGACATTATATCTGAGCAAAGATAAAGGTTTTCTTCCCTCTGAGAGGAGTGTAACCAGCACTGGGTAATGATAATAGGTATGCCCTCAGTCTCTAAAAAATTACTTGCTTGTAGACTTTTAAACTAATAACCATTTTTATTATTTTAAATATTTATTTGTATTTTTATAAATTTTAATTTTAGAATATTTTTAGATTTATAGGAAATTTGCAAAGATGGTACAAAGAGTTCCCATATACCCCCTTTCAGTTTGCCCTATTATTAAGCTCTTATATGAGTATGGTATATTTGTCACGATTAATGAGCCAAAATTGGTAATACCTTATTATCAACTAATGTACATGCTTGATTGAAATTTCCTTAGTTTTTCCTAATATCCTTTCTGAGTTTCAGGAGCTGGTCAGGATACCACATTTAGTTATCAAATCTTCTTAGGTTCTTCTAGATTGTTACAGTTTTTCAGACTTTCCTTGTTTTTTGATAAGCTTGTTAGTTTTGAGGAATACTGGTCTGACGTGTTGCTGAATGTCTCTCGGTTGAGATTTGCCTAACGTTTTCCCTATAACTAGATTGTTTTAATAGGCTTTATGATTATTTAGGTATGGCAAGGCCAGAGGATGACTGCCATTGAAAAGATAATTTGTTGATCTTCACAGATCTCCCAAGAAGGAGTACATGTTATACCACAGAGGCTGTGCTGGAAACACTGGGGTTGATGTGAGGCAGAGGAAGGAAGGAACACTGGGCAGGAGTCTTTGTGTGGTTTCTTCAGTAATGACTGGTTCTGCTGGCTAAGCAGGCTTAGGATTGGCTAGTCTGAATAATGTCAGTGGGCTCTGGGGCATAGGGACTATCCCTAGCTGTCTGCTATCTGTCTAGGGTCATCGGGGCAGGTGGATAGTGGCTCAGGACATGGAAGCTTAGTAAGGGAAGNGTTCTCTACCCCAGCCATCACATGCATTTTACTTTAGCTGAAACTGCTCCTTATTCTTCCACGTGCACCTCCTCATGCCCCATAATGTATTACAAAAATGTCCTTTGCATGTATTACAAAAATGTCCTTCTTCTGCATGGATGGGGTAGGAAAAGCCAACCCCCTCTGCATGGACACAGTTCCATGGGTGCATGACTTGGAGACCTGACATTATATCTGAGCAAAGATAAAGGTTTTCTTCTCTCTGAGAGGAGTGTAACCAGCACTGGGTAATGATAATAGGTATGCCCTCAGTCTCTAAAAAATTACTTGCTTGTAGACTTTTAAACTAATAACCATTTTTATTATTTTAAATATTTATTTGTATTTTTATAAATTTTAATTTTAGAATATTTTTAGATTTATAGAAAATTTGCAAAGATGGTACAAAGAGTTCCCATATATCCCCTTTCAGTTTGCCCTATTATTAAGCTCTTATATGAGTATGGTATATTTGTCATGATTAATGAGCCAAAATTGGTAATACCTTATTATCAACTAATGTACATGCTTGATTGAAATTTCCTTAGTTTTTCCTAATATCCTTTCTGAGTTTCAGGAGCTGGTCAGGATACCACATTTAGTTATCAAATCTTCTTAGGTTCTTCTAGGTTGTTACAGTTTTTCAGACTTTCCTTGTTTTTTGATAAGCTTGTTAGTTTTGAGGAATACTGGTCAGACGTTTTGCTGAATGTCTCTCGGTTGAGATTTGCCTAACGTTTTCCCTATAACTAGATTGTTTTAATAGGCTTTATGATTATTTAGGTATGGCAAGGCCAGAGGATGACTGCCATTGAAAAGATAATTTGTTGATCTTCACAGATCTCCCAAGAAGGAGTACATGTTATACCACAGAGGCTGTGCTGGAAACACTGGGGTTGATGTGAGGCAGAGGAAGGAAGGAACACTGGGCAGGAGTCTTTGTGTGGTTTCTTCAGTAATGACTGGTTCTGCTGGGTAAGCAGGCTTAGGATTGGCTAGTCTGAATAATGTCAGTGGGCTCTGGGGCATAGGGACTATCCCTAGCTGTCTGCTATCTGTCTAGGGTCATCGGGGCAGGTGGATAGTGGCTCAGGACATGGAAGCTTAGTAAGGGAAGTGTCGTGCTGTGGACTCTGGTTTGGTTGGTTTGTATCTGAAAAACATGCCCCTGGGACTCTTCTTGGAGAACTGGGGTGGGGGGAGATGAGGGAGGGAGGAGGCCAAGGCAGGGTGACTCAGGGATGTGATCTGGTTTTCCGGAACAGAGCATGTCTGGTGTATGCATGAAACACAAGTGTTTTACAGAACAGTCTACAGAAGCTAGAAACATGCTTAATACATGGGGTTCTATATTGTGGGGAGAAAGACTATGGGGATAAAGTGCCATTTTCAATCCATCTTATTGGTACCTGATATCAGAATAACTTATCATTGTTGATATTGACCTTGACTACCTGACTGATCAGACCCTAATTGTGGCGCTGTACCTACTTCATGTTTGCCTCGAATGTTCATCCCATATGTTCAGAGTGTTTCTAGGGAAGGATATTGATTAACATTCAGTCTCGTTTTCCTTGAGTCTCGAGCTTCCGGAAGAATGAAGCTGCCTATAGTGGGTTCTGGCTCTCTTTAGGGTGGGTGTCTCCACAGAACAGAGGCTTGAAACTTGGGTCTTAGGCAAGATTAATTTGTGGGGAGACTTGTGTCTGAACATCCTGCGTGGATGTGTGCTAAGTTGTTCCAGTCGTGTTCAGCTCTTTGTGACCCCATGGACTGTAGGCTCCTCTGTCCATGGGGTTCTCCAGACGAGAACACTGGAGTGGGTCGCCATGCTCTTCTCCAGAGGATCTTCCTGACCCAGGAACCGAACCTGCGTCTGTTATGTCTCCTGCATTGGCAGGCGGGTTCTTTACCAGTAGCGCCACCTGAGAAGATGTCTGAACATCCTACTGTTCTCCAAAATGGTAGTCCTTTGTATGCTTCCAGTTGCTGAATAAGCATATCAGTGAATACTGACAACTGTCAGGAGTTAGAGTTGATTACCACTGAAATGAAACAGAATATATATTCGTAATACTTAGCTGTCCGTTAAGATACTCAAGAGCATGAACCTATTTTTGTATATAAATGTAAAAAATCCTGGTTACTCCATAAGTTGCCTGACTAAAATCTTTTGGAGCCCTCCGATGTTGGTGGAGATCATGAAAAATATGTCAGTGTTCCTGCTCTGCTTTTGAAAATTTTGAGTTGGGCAAGGCAAGACATGGAGTTGGTTGGTAACTTACCTGCACCCCTTTATTTTTCCCCTCATGCTTCAGGGTCTAAGTCGCAGAACTGTCTGTGGAACTCCCTCATCGATGGGCTCACAGGGAATGTCAAGGAGAAGCCGCGGCCTACAATTGTCCATGACCCCCGGCCACCTGAGGAAATCCTTGCTGATGAATTGCCTCAGCTCGATAGCCCGGAAGCCTTGGTGAAAACGTCCTTCAGGTTTGGTGGATTGCAGCTCAGTTTGTTCCTTCTTGTTTGCATGTGGAGTGATTTCAGTCCAGTTGGATGCATCGTCAGCGTGGCCAGAAAATTACCTCATTTCTTTGCACTTAATTAGAATTGATGACGTAGTGCTCACTGGTTGTGGCTGGATTTCCTGAATGTAGTGAGGACTGTATCAGTAGTTAAGTTGCTGTTGGTACTTAATTGGTATTGGCATTTAAATGCTGAGGCAAAGAATTTACTGATATTGGCAGTTTGAATGGGATTAATGAGTCTTTTGCATCAGAGGAGGTTGAAGCATGGAGATAAGGGCACAGAGAAAAAGCACGTGGTGGGAATGAACTCAGCTGGGTGCCTTTCGCGTCCCTTGCTGGGGGAAGATTTCTGATTGTGAGAGATGTGAGGGCTGCGGGCTCCTGAAAGGAGTGGGGGATCTTCTTGTGTGGTTTCCCAGGTGACTGTTGACTGTTCTTATTCATCGTTTAGTTTTGCCTCTTCCCTCAAAAGTCCCCTGTGTTTTGTTTTCAGATTGTATCCCACTTTTGTCATAATCAGTCTCTTTACTGTCTCACCTGTATTAAATAAAAATCAGTTTGAGTATGGATGTGGCATAGAAGTGACTTTTTTTCTCAGTGGGTCTTTTCAACTCACTTTTGAAATACATAGTCGTACTGGTATCAGAAATGAAGATTTAATGATTTTGCCAGCCTGCCTTCCTTCCCCTCTTCCCCTGTTATCCTAATTTCACTGCTTTTATTTTTCTTTGCATTGTATAAGACTTTCATACCCTCCACATGGCTAGTAGAATGCATAAACTTCCCTTTTCTTCCCTCATAGACAAATCAGACAAGATTTGGAGTCCAGGAAATATATTTGAAAACTGTGCTCTCCTTTGCATGCAGGTGATGTGTGTAATCGCCCAGTAAAAGCCATTTCATTGTGCGAAGGTTCTTAGTGTGGNCCTTTTCTTCCCTCATAGACAAATCAGACAAGATTTGGAGTCCAGGAAATATATTTGAAAACTGTGCTCTCCTTTGCATGTAGGTGATGTGTGTAATCGCCCAGTAAAAGCCATTTCATTGTGCGAAGGTTCTTAGTGTGGATTGAATTATAGATGAGTTCTGAAAAGGAGTGATGAATAGGGGGTTGGATTTCTTTATATAACGTGACGGATGCAGTGGCGGGACCAGAATTGCAAGGCAAATGCTTTTCTTATTCCTCATAAGGGTTTGGTTACTGCATTGTGAGGTTTAAATAAAATAAAACCCACTCAAGTAGAGAGAATGAACCTGCAATTCTCTGCAAGTGACTGTGGGGGAAGAAGGGAGGGTGAATGGCTCTTGTGGTCTGTGTGTTCCCATCTCCAGGCATCTCTGGTGGAGTCAGCCCCTTTGTATACTGTCTTCTGGTAGCTATGCCTTCCACCCCAAACCAGGTTCATGGTTTTCTTCAATGAATGGCTGAAGAGTTGCTCTCATGAAGAGAACATCTTATTTGCTAACTCAACTCCATTACTATCATCCCTTCTCTTTGCATCCCCTCCGTGCTCTTTCATAGAGAAACTGTACTGATGGCCATGAGTTTCTTTTGATCCACTAGTTATATTATGTGCCAAGGTCTCAGTTCCAGAAAGAGATTAAGTCATAAGTTTGTTAAGATCAAGATTTACTTCTGGTTTCTTGTAGTGCTTTGCTGTGGTTGATGTAGTGCTTTATAGTGCTTTTGGTGCGGTAGGTGTATTTACACAGCAGATGTGAATATGCCAGTTGTTCAGCAGTGGGAGCCAGAAAGGTACTGGCATTTGTTATTCATTTATTGATCTCCTTAATACAACTCTGTGCTATCCTGGAACCATCCTTTCTTTCAAGGAAGATAGTTGATTCCAACAGCCATGCTAGAGGGTAAATATTCTCTAATGTAGCAGTCCTTAACTGTCGTAGTCACGTCAGTTGTGAGATTTGTTGCAGATAATTATTACAAGCCAAAGACGGGAACAGCTTGCTTATCGAGAAATAAATTTGAGCAGGATCAAGGTTGCCCTTGTAATAATGCTGCTTGTTTTCTGTACACCTTTGGATTTCAGAGAAGGAGTGAGTTATAGTTGGATTGTAAATAATGCTGATGGGAATATACCCTTGTGTGTTCTTCTACCTCACCATTTACTCCAGGAGTGAAAAAACTTGAGAATTGCTGACTCCAGTGTTAATGAATCTGGGAAATCTAGGAAGACTGGTGTGTTATACTCCTAAACTTCAGGAGTGCATCCGTGATCAGTGCTCTCAACCCTAAGATAANATCCATTTTAGTTCGCTGATTGTTAAAATGCTGATATTCACTGTTGCTATCTCTGTTTGACCACTTTCAATTTGCCTTGATTCATGGATCTAACATTCCAGGTTCCTATTCGATATTGCTCTTTATAGCATCAGACTTCACTTCCATCACTGGTCACACACACAACAGGCTGTTGTTTTTGCTTTGGCTCTGTCTCTTCATTCTTTCTCAAATTATTTCTCCATTCTTCTCCAGGAGCATATTGGGCATCTACTGACCTCTAAAGTTCATCTTTTAGTGTCCTATCTTTCTGCCTTTTCATAGTGTTCATGGAGTTCTCAAGGCAAGAATACTGAAGTGGTTTGCCCTTCCCTTCTCCAGTGGACCACGTTTTGTTGGAACTCTCCAGCATGACTCATCTGTCTTGAATGGCCCTACCCGATGTAGCTCATAGTTTCACTGAGTTAGACAAAGCTGTGGTCCATGTGATCAGATTGATTAATTTTCTGTGATTGCAGTTTTGATTCTGTCTGCCCTCTGATAGAGAAGGATAAGAGGCTCATGGAAGCTTCCTGATGGCAGAGACTACCTGAGGGGAAAACTGGGTCTTGTTCTGATGGACAGGGCCATGCTCAGTAAATCTTTAATCCAATTTTCTGTTGATGGGTGTGGCTGTATTCCCTCCCTGTTGTTTGACCTGAAGCCAAATTATGGTGGAGGTAATGAGGATAATGGTGACCTCTTTCAAAAGGTCCCATGCATACAGGGCTTTACTGAATGTCCCCAACGCTGCAGCAGCTCACCACCCATCCATGGCTCCACTGAATGCTCCTGGACACTCATGGGCACGTCTGGATCAGTCTCTTTTGGAGTCACTGCTCCTTTCTCTTGGGTCCTTGTGAGTACAAGATTTTGTTTTTGCCCTCCAACAGTCTGTTTCTCCAGTCTTGTGTAAGTTCTGGTGGCTCTAAGGTGGGGTTGATGGTGACCTCCTCCAAGAAGGCTTGTGCCATACCCATGTCTGCTGCACCCAGAGCTCCTGGCCCTGCAGCAGTCCACTGTTGACTGTTACCTCCACAGGAGACACTCAAATACAGTTCTGGCCTAGTCTCTGTGGGGTCTTTGGATCTGTCTTGCTGAGGCTTCTCCTTTGTCCTTGGATGTGGGATATCATTTTTTGGTGGGATCCAACATTTTTCTCTCAATGATTGTTCAGCAGTGTGTTGTAATTTTAGAGTTCTCTCATGAGAAGATGGGCACATGTCCTTATATTCCACCATCTTGGTTTTGGCCAAAAGTTAAACATGTAGCAAAGGCAATGCTATGGGACATGGTCACAGAGAAATTCACTGGGAAAAACTTGTCTGCTTTAAATCCATTAAGACTGTCCAAAAGAAGGGAAAGCTCAGCAATGGTTCCAGGAAAAGAAAACTGGATCAGGATGGAAAGATATCTCCCCACAGTTGGGACAGCACGTGACAGTGGAAGTGGGCCCAGACCAAATTCAACCAAAACTGTGACACTTATGTCCCTTGTAGGAGTCCATATGGTATTAGTATTAAGAGGCATCATGTAAAAAGGATATTAGTGGCCACTAAATTGTAGGTTCTGTGGATGATTCTTAGCATCCAAGAAGTGTACCTTTTGTATTTAAATAACTGCTTTGGAAAAATTACTAAGTGAAGAAACCCAGCCTCAAGTGCTATACACTGTACAACCTTATAAGACATTTATTTATTATAGATACTAAGGTAACATTTCATGCAAAGATGTGAACAATAAAAAGGACAGAAACGGCATGGACCTAACAGAAACAGAAGATATTAAGAAGAGGTGGCAAGAATACACAGAAAAACTATATAAAAAAGAATTCCCTAACCCAGATAACCATGGTGGTGTGATCACACACCTAGAGCCAGACATCCTGGAATGCAAATTCAAGTGGGCCTTAGGAAGCATCACTATGAACAAAGCTGGTGGATGAGATGAAATTCCAGTTAAGCTATTTCAAATCCTGAAAGATGATGCTGTGAAATTGCTGTACTCAATATGACAGCAAATTTGNCACACAGACTCTCCCGGCGCTGCTGGCCGGAGATCCAGGGTCTGCCATCCCGGGAGGGTCAGCCTCCTGGTTTGCAGACAGAAGTCGTCTTCCTGTGTCCTCACCAGGCAGAGGAGACAGAGAAGCCAACTCTCAGGTCTCCTTGAATAAGGGCACTGATCCCACTACAGGGGCCCCACCCTAATGACCTGATCCCCTCCCAGGGGCCTTGCCTCCTAACAGCCTCCCGTGAAGTGTTGGCACTTCAGCACTTGAATGGGCGGGGGACACAGCATTCAGTCCACAGCCTGCACTGAGACTCAAACCTTCCTGGAAGTGGACACAGGAAGTGGACATGGCAGCCACGTGTGCAAAGGGACCGGGAAGCTGCGGTGGACTCCTGCCGGGGTGGGGGAGTGAGGCCAGGCCGCAGGACTCAGGGCTGGGCCCCAGCTTTGCCTCTCCAGTTCCGTGACCACACACCTCCTGACCTGGAAGGTGGGTACAGCGGTCTGCTCTCCTCCTGAGGTCATGGGGAGTAAGCAGAGAATAGCTGTCATGCCCTGACACCTGTCGAATGCTCGCAGGTCAGTTAGCCACAAACGCTTTGCTTGCTGGTGATTTTAGGCCAGAGTCAACTAAACGCTGCCCGCTCCCTCCTCGGGAGCCAGCTCACCCAGAGCCAGTCCCCTGCTCTTGCCTGGCCCCTCCCAGGAACCCAGCCCTGGCCCTGGCGGCCTTCTGGCCTACTAGTGGGCGGTTGAAGCGTGTGCCCGGGCTGGCGGGCCTACCCCCTCGCCCCTCTCTGATCTCATCAGCAGCGCCCTCCTCCCCTGGACCCACCGTGGGCCCACGCAAGGGGTCCAGCTGCAGCCCCTTCTTCACCCCGTACCTCCCCCGCCGGCGACCTCCGCTTCCCCAGACCTCCAGGGTGAGCCGCCGGGGAGAAGGCCGTCTCTGACGTGGTCCTTCCACACAGGGGGCTGCGGGCCTGTCAGATTGGGCCACCCAAATCAAGGGTGATGATAAAACCTGTCCCTCCAAATTAGGCCAGAGCCCCCGGAGCCCCGCTGATGACAGCCAGTGTACACCAAGGACAAAGACGCCAAGCAGATCCTGGGAGGATCATTAATACGGATTGAGGGCCCATTGTTTCCTCAAATGAGGCCACAAGGGTGCTCCTTGGGGAAGCACATCGCGGGCATCCACATGTCCAAGGGGTCCTGGGTTCTGGCCTGGGATCCCTCAGCTGATGCTGGAGGGGTGAAGCGGGGACTGGCTTGAAGAACATTCTGGAGATGTGGCCGTGGGAACCAAGGAAGCACTCACTACTCAACATGGAGGGCTTTGCACTTTGCAAAGCAGTTTAGGTTCGCAGCGGCTTTGGATCCTCCTCCACCCAGGGAGCCAAGGCAGCGCTTCGCAGTTTACAATGCATCCTTCATTCTTTCTCCCATTTGAGCTCTGCAGCAGGTCATTTTTCCCAGATGAAGTTCAGTGACTCGTCCAAGGTGACACGGCCCATTAGAAGAAGGTGTCAGATGAACATATGGAAAAAAAGAAGGGAGGAAGGGAGGGAGAGAGGAAGGTGGACTGATGGTGGATGGATTGATAGGTGAGTGAATGGAAGGAAGGAAGAGAGGCAAGAAGGTATAGATGGATGGATTGTGATGATGGATGGATGGATGGATGGGTGGATGATGGAAGGATGGATGGATGGGTGATGGGAGGATGGATGAGTGGATAATGGGAGGATGGATGANACCCCCTGATTGTTTTAATTTTGGGCCCCAATTTCATTTAAGACTAAAACAAATGAGCGTTTAATTTGAAAGCCTGTGGTTCAGAATTTATTGCACTCTTGTCATTTACATTCAGTAGGACTGTATTGTATTTCATTTTATTTGGAACTTTTAAGACTTGGTAGTAGATATGTTTTGGCTTGAGATGCTGGGCCTTTAGACTGTTGATTTTTTAACTTTTCCATCCCTGGCTTGCGAAGATCGCTTGGAGGAGGGTATGGCAACCCACTTCATTATTCTTGCCTGGAGCATCACCATGGACAGAGGACCCTGGCGGGCTACAGTCCATGGGGTTGCAAGAGTTGGACATGACTAAGTGACTAAGCACACACAGTACGTGTGTCCGGTACCCAAAACCTCGTTGAAATATTTGTGACATAACTACACAGATACTATAGAAGTAGTGTGTCAGGAATGGTACCAGTGGAGAAAATAGAAGACACGCAAAATTAATTATAAAGCATTAAATTATGACAACCAGGAGTAAGCAGATTTTTGTGTCCGACTCTTTGCGACCCCGTGGACTGTAGCCCACCAGGCTCCTCTGTCCATGGGATTCTCCAGGCAAGAATACTGGAGTGAGTTGCCATTTCCTTCTCCAGGGGATCTTCCCAACCCAGGGATTGAACCCAGGTCTCCTGCATTGGAGGCTTTAACCTCTGAGCCACCAGGGAAGTCCTAAAAGAATGGTTAATATTTATAAATAATGACTTATTTTGTTTTTCTTTGTTGGTGACTTTGGTGACTTTTCACTTTGCATGTTAATCATAGACCCATGGAACCTATATTATTGAAACGNGAGGCTTTAACCTCTGAGCCACCAGGGAAGTCCTAAAAGAATGGTTAATATTTATAAATAATGACTTATTTTGTTTTTCTTTGTTGGTGACTTTGGTGACTTTTCACTTTGCATGTTAATCATAGACCCATGGAACCTATATTATTGAAACGTTCAGGAAAACTATTTTTAGTTAATGTGACATTTTCCCAGACTAAGTTTGGTATGAAACAGAAATTCCTGAGTTTATTTTTATTTTGTCTGCCCACATTTCTTGTATATAACATAAGTCATCAATTCAAAATTTTGAAAACATTTATCTATGTGATCGAACTAAACATTAGGTCAGAAAATAGTTTATAAAATCTTTGTAAGTACAGCCTACCTACTAACAAGAAAACGTTTCTTTGAAACAGTTCTGGAATTTGAGAAACCTAAGATTTAAAAAATAACAGCTGTGTGTGTTTGCTTCAGCTTTTGTTGAGCTTCAGTGAAATTGGTTACATCTGGTAATGTGTTCTAATTAATACCTTATCTGGAATATAAATATCCTCTATATCAGAAAATAAAATTGCCTGGGGTCGCACAGAATCGGACACGACTGAAGCGACTTAGCAGCAGCAACAAGTTCTAGATAAAGGCTATAGTTTTTCCAGTGGTCATGTATGGATATGAGAGTTGGACTGTGAAGAAAGTTGAGTGCCGAAAAATTGATACTTTTGAACTGTGGTGTTTTAGAAGACTCTTGAGAGTCCCTTGGATTGCAAGGAGATCCAACCAGTCCATTCTAAAGGAGATCAGCCCTGGGTGTTCTTTGGAAGGAATGATGCTAAAGCTGAAACTCCAGTACTTTGGCCACCTCATGCGAAGAGCTGACTCATTGGAAAAGACTCTGATGCTGGGAGNTTTTTTTTTTTAAACTCAGTAGAGTTTCTGTTGTAACTTTGGCTTCCCACAGGGGAAATATTGATATTTAGGCTTTTCTTTATAAGCAAGTTTTTATAGACAATTTTTTCAGTGTTGGAAATTGACAAAGCATATATTATGTAGATACTTCCTTCTGCATTCTCCCTAGTTCTTCCATTGGTATTTTGGGAAAGAGGGAGTTTGTCTCTGAGGTGGCCTTATGAATGCACCTTTCCCATCTCTGACCACAGGGAACGTGCTTCACCCATGGCCCTGGCTTCTGCATGAGGATATTTGTCCCTGTGATGGTTCCATCTGTGTTTCTCAAGGGCACTTTCAGCCAATGACTGAGAGCGCCAGGGGTCCTAAGGGTGACCGTTCCTGGGAGACATGGGTCCTCTCTGACAGGGACATCTGCTTGAGAGCTCCCCAGCGACCTCCGTGAACTTTCTTTAGAACTGCACTGTGATCTGAGAGGCTGCCACCCAGCCTTCCTCCTCTACTTCACCGGGAGTCAGATCTGCATCTCGCCTTTCCCTACCTCTCTGGCTCCTTGCCTATTTTCTCTTTCAGGTGTTTCCTCCTCATAAGTTCTTTGCATATCTAATCCTTCCTTGGCACTTGCTTCTTCAAGGGCCCTGGCTGATGAAGTCTCCCACTATGCTGTGATCCTCAACTGGCCCACCACTGCCTGCTCTGTGCTGTGAACACAGCTTCCAGGCTACTGGCCTAGAAATCCTGGGCCAGTTTCTCTACTTGATTTTATATTTTATATTTGATGCTACATCTTCCCCATGGGCTCTAGTAGTGAGATGAACGTGGGGCCGGCCATAATTTTTTTTTCTAGTGTTTTGTACTTTTATTGCTCACTAGGGACGTTGTTAAAACATTGAGATTAACTAAAGAAACTACAGCCTAAGAAGGGAGCATTTAAAATTATACCCCAAATGTAATTGTTTCATTTGTACAGGGAGATGCTGAGGAATGTTGGACATTGTATAGATGGTTTGCCAGCCAGTGGACCAGTTTCCAGGGCTAACTTCCATTTGAGAGCACATCCTTTTTCAAGCCAGACCCTTTCTCATCAGGTTATTGGCGAAGCCAGGTTTTCATTGACACAAATAGTGCTCATCTGGATGTTCTCAACTATTCAGTATAGGCCTAAATCAGAATAATCTTTGGCAGCACATTTAGCAAAGTGTAGGTCAGTCATCATAGGATAATCCCATTGAGAGGAGTGGTGGGGAGAGGTGTCTTCAGAACTGTTTGGTGGGGGAGGGGCTGGGATCCTCCTGGAGCCTCCGTCTCCATTGCTCTGCCAGTGTGCAGTCTGGGTCAGCCTCCCATGCTTCCTGATGAGCAATAGGAACTTCTGTCATAGGTTACACAGAGACCTGACCTGTGCAGGGAGTCCCTGAAGTTCTCTCTAAATGAAGGAAGGCCTCTGTCTCTCTCTGACAGCGCTTTGTATCCCACTGAGGTCTGGTCTGATTCTCAGGTGCTTCTGGGTCAGATGGTCTAGTGTTTAGTCCTTGGCTACTTGGGCCCCATGTCAACCTCAGGAGCTAACTTCCTGGTCATGATTTCAGGTAACTTCTGAAGTTCGGCCTCAGGAGCTTGTGGGGACCTCTGGGGCCTGTCCAAACCACACAGACCCCAAGAGACAATTTGGGAAACTAAAACCCAGTCTTCCTCTACCTGATTTTACTGGCCACAAATGTGGACCTTCTGCTTAATGGGTGGATGTCCCTCTAGAAAGAGAAGATGAAGTCTCACCCCTGCCTTGCCTGCCTTGGTTTCCCTTCTCCCTATAATCCCCCAAGTGTGAAAAACTGGGCCTCTGGCTCCCTGCATTTCTTATGTTATAACCCCCTCCTCCCAGGGACCAGGCCATGGGCTAAGTCTTGATGGCCGATGAGGAAAAAAGACAGATTGACCTAACTGATATGGGCCCCTACCCTGGGAATTACCTCAAAAGCACCATATGTTATGCCTTACAAACTTTCAGTGATGAATGACTTTACCTAATTTTTCTGTGGTGAAATTAAAGTTCCCTAAATGAAAACAAAGCAAAACCCTTTGAAACTGTGCCCTGAAGTAATGCACGTCTGGATATCCCTTGATTGGTGATTGGTTCCTGTCTTCGACAGTGGGGGACCTTGGGTTGCGTTATGAACTTCACAATAATGTGACCGCGTGTTTTACTCCGTAGAAATTTGTGTTCCCATTTTCAGCTTGAGGGCAGGGTTTCTGCCCTTGCTAGCAGGAAGGAAAGGTTTCCTTCTCGTTGAATCTCTCATAGTAGATGCTCTCTTCCCCTTAAGTGTTCAGTGCATGTTCTGCAGTCATATCCCATGCCTAGTGCTAGACCCACACGAGGTGAACTGAACCAGTACACAGCCCCACCCCCTGGACCTCACAGGGGTCGGTGACTATGTTGAGTGGCACTTGGTGCAACCAGGAAGCAGGCCAGCCTGGAAACGTAAAGCTGAGGCCAGATATGGCAGGGCATTGTTTACCAAAAGAAGAAGGTTCAGTTTTATTCCAGGCAGAGATCTTTGGTAGCTTTGGAGATCTTTGGGGAAGCAGAAAGAAAACTGCATATTTTTTCTGATTAAATTACAGTGTTAGGATTTATATTTTCATGCCTTGGTCCTCTTTACACAGCACATCAAAATTAATGTTTCCTGGCCTGCAGCAGAGGCGGAATAATGGAGCTGGAAAACAGCATGGTATTTAAACACCTATGGAGAAAGGGCATGGAAAACCTGGGGAAGAAACTTTTGAAAATATGTTTTCCCTCATGGGTATGAACAGGGACCAATTTTTTCTATTACTTCTAAATGCAGTAGTAGCTAATGGTTATTGATTAGACACCCCCCCCAAACTGTAGTCTAGCTGTTCCCATTTATTGATTACTGTTAAGTACAGCTAGAGGTGAATTTGCTAAGACGAATTAAGACTCCAGAGGCCAGCTTGGTTGGGGAAGGATGGTTATTTGAACAAGAGCTGCAGCATGCTTGTCTTCCTTTGGAAGAGATAATGATTCCAGCTCAGGTGATGGGGTCAAGGCAGGCACACTGAAAACTGTCCAAGAGTGTAACTCATGCACACTCTGCAAAGTTAGAAACAGGAAGATATGAATCAAATAGCAAACTTGGATTACAGATCCAAAACCTTGATCTGTTCATCAGTTTCATTGCTTGAAAATGATCCAGATTGAGAATTAGAAAAGGGATATATGAAGGGAGCTAAATTACATTTATTAAAATTTGTGTTTCTTCACTGTTATGCTAATTATTGTCTTTGACCATGTCTGGCC
>SJYV01039380.1:230379-244261 GCA_006410875.1 Neotragus pygmaeus | reverse complement strand
TACCTATTAAATATATTGTTTTTCAAAAATGATTTTTGATCATTTTTAAACCTTCAGGGAAGTTGTAAAATTAGGAAAATGAACAGCTCTCTATTTTCCACCTAGAGTCACTTGCTTGTTTGCTATATAATCAGTCTATCATCTATTTACCTTTGTTTTTTCTGAATCTTTTAACCCTAATGTGTAGACATTGTGGCCTTTCAGCTTCAGCTTGTATTATTTAAGAATGAGACCATTTACTTACACAGTGTAATTACCAAATTCAAGAAGCTTAACTTTGATATAATACTATTTTCTGATGTACAGCCCACATTCAGATTTCACCAAATGTTCTAATAATGTCTTTTATGGCAATCATTTTTCTCATCTAGAACACTTTCCTGAAGCACATGTTACGTTGATTGTCATGACTCTTTAGTTTCATTTCATTTGAAGCAGGTTTTTCAGCCTTTGTCTTTCATGGCATTAACATCTTGAAGCAAATGGCTCATATGTTTTGCACTGCAGAATGTTCCTCCATTTGGAATTGCCTGATCATTGCCTTGTGATATGATTCAGGTTATTCCTGGTGACAAGACTACTATATACGTGATGTAGATATTGTGTCCTTGGTGCAGCAATAGGAAGAGGATTGTCGATTGTCCCATTACTGGTGATGTTAACTTGGACTATTTCATTAAGTTTGTTTGCCCCAACATGTCCACAGTAAAGGTGCCAGTCTGCCCTTTGTAGGTAGTAGGTTATCTGTGAGGAGATAACTTTGAGATGATGTATATGATATCTTTAATTAATTAATTTTTAGTTGCTCTGGGTCTTTGTTGCTGTGCGAGGGCGTTCTCTAGCTGCAGCAAGAAGGGGCGGCTCTTTGCTGCGGTGCATGGGCTTCTCATTGCGTGGCTTCTCTTGTTGTAGAGCGCAGGTTCTAGGCTTGTGTGCTTCAGTGGTGTAGCACGTGGACTCTAGAGGGAGAGCTCAGTGGTTGCAGTGCATGAGCTTAACTGCTCTGTGGCGTGTAGAATCTTCCCGGATCAGGGATCGACCAGGGGTGGAACCCCTGTCCCCTGCGTTGGCAGGTGGATTCTTATCCAGTGCACCACCAGGGAAGTGCGATGATCTCTTTCTTAAAAAACCTTTATGCAATGGTTTTAGCATCACTTGATGTTTCTTGCCCGAATCAATGATAATATCTGTCTCTGTTATTCTCTATTTAATAAAGGGCATTTGATGATAAATAAGAGTTTCCCCTTCCTCCTTCTCTTGCTCCTTTTCTGTACTGTAGTATCAATATGGACTCTGGATTTTTCTCTCATCTGATGTTGTATGAGCCATTATATCTTCATCCTACCTGGAGCCCAGGGGGGCTGTTTGTGAGAAAAAGGACACAAAGAGTGTTGGTATGGGCAGTCCTTTAGTCTAAAATGCATCAACCCTAATAGGCAGAAATAAGTTTGACTTGGAATGTACAGAAGTGTATCAGCAAATGCAAGCTCTTATCCCCTGTCCTGCCAGTAGGGATTCCATGGGGTCCTTTCATCTGATGGACGGCTGTATTTTGACCTGAATCTGTTGGTGCCACTGGAATTATAAGAAGTTGCAGTGTGGTGAGAGTGACATTGTTTTCCCATCAATTTGCCATGAAGTGAGAGGACCAAATGCCATGATCTTAGTTTTTTGAATGTTGAGTTTTAAGCCAGGTTTTCACATTGTGGCAAATAGATGGGGAAACAATGGAAACAGTGACAGATTTTATTCTCTTGGTCTTCAAAATCACTGAAGATGGTGACGGCAGCCATGAAATTAAAACATGCTTGCTCCTTGGAAGAAAAGCTGTGACCAACCTAGACAGCCTATTAAAAAGCAGAGACATTACTTTGCCGACAAAGGTCCGTCTAGTCAAATCTATGGTTTTTCCAGTGGTCATGTATGGATGTGAGAGTTGGACCATAAAAAAAGCTGAGTGCCAAAGAACTGATGCTTTTAAACTGTGATGTTGGAGAAGACTCTTGAGAGTCCCTTGGACTGCAAGGAGATCCAACCAGTCCATCCTAAAGGAAATCAGTCCTGGATATTCACTGGAAGGACTGATGTTGAAGCTGAAGCTCTAATACTTTGGCCACCTGATGTGAAGAACTGACTGATTGGAAAAGACCTTGATCCTGGGAAAGACTGAAGGCAGGAGGAGAAGGGAATGACAGAGGATGAGATGGTTGGATGGCATCACCAACTCGACGGACATGCTGCAGTCCACAGGGTCTCAAAGAGTCAGACATGACTTATTGTTGGAACTGAACTGACAGTGACACGGAGTGTGCTGGGGGAGGTGTTACTTAGCCATAGAAAGGAGTTTGAACGTATTGTCTGGACTTCTAACTAGTCTCCAGGCCTTTTCTCTCCCTCTCTTTCTGCCATGTTGTGCTGCTCCTTGCTTTCAGCTTTTGTAGCCCAGCGTCTGATGTCTATTCCAAACCCCGTGGTCCGAAGAGTTGCCTGCATCTTGTCACTGATGGGTATAGTGGGAATGCCTGAGCTCCGATTTTAATCCCAGCTCCATTCCTCATCTGCTCTGTGACCTTGAGCAGGCAATTTAAGCTGAGCCTCAATTTCCTCATCTGTTTAAAGGGATTAAATTGTTTCTTCAAGGGGTCCATGTGAGAAGTCAAGGGAGCCCTGCTTGTCAAGCAGTGTTACTATGTCTGGTATCAGCAAGTGCTTTATAGCAGTAGGTAACGTGCAGTTAGCTGTAGGCCCTGTGTCTTGTGAAGACTTTCTCTTTATCTGGCTGTCCCACAGGTGTATGTCCTTTAGTGCTGAAAAGCNAGTCCTTTATTCGTCTTTTGTAGGATGAAGTTTTGTCATAAAAAGAATATACTAACCTTGTTGAACATTTGATGAAGGGTAAAAGAAAAAAAAAAAAAACAAACCTGAATACAATCCCTGCTGTCATTTGGCATTCTTCCTGAAGTCTTTATAACTAAGCCTTCTTCTTATCGTCATAATTATAGTGTGGATACAGTTTCATATTCTAGTTTTTTTCCACTGAATATTTTAAGCATTTTCCTAATATGCCACTTAATGTGCATGCACACACGCATGTGTGTGAATATATGTCGGATGTTTAGTTGTCTCCAAGTTTCTCATTCTTCACAGGAATGCTTTGGTAAAAATTCTCATGCACCTAGAAATTCCCATATTTTAAGCTATATCCATAAGGGTGGGCAACTGGAAATGGAAACACTGGCTCTCTTGCATTGCAGGCTGACTCTACTGTCTGAGCCACCAGGCAAGCCCATTCAAGCAAAGTGAGGTTCAGACTCCTTGACTCTTAATGAACTGGACCAGAAGAGGAGCCCTAGGTCCCCCTTTCAGTGGGACTTCTTCCAGCAATTCTGATCCTTAGATTGAGTGGGATGGTGCTCTTATCTAACAACTTTGAATTGACTATTATTGCTATTTTTTTCAAGATGCCTTGTCCTTTCATTGAAGCCATACAGTGTCACTGCTGATGACTTTTGTATCTTTTGATGACATAGTACTCACAGGAGTAGTATAGTCACTTTTTGATTGGCTCCTGGTAGATGTCAATATCATCTCTCTCTTACATACAAGCAAAGTGTGTGTTAGCTGTTTAGTCATGTCTGACTCTGTGTGACCCCATGGGCTGTAGCCTTCCAGGCTCCTCCGTCCATGGGATTCCACCAGGCTCCTCCGTCCATGGGATTCTCCAGGCAAGAATGCTGGAGTGGGTTGCCATTCCCTCCTCCAGGGGATCTTCCCAACCCAGGGATCCAACCCAAGTCTCCTGAATTGCAGGTGGACTCTTAACTGTCTGAACCACCAGGGAAGCCCATACAAGCAAAGTGAGATTCAGAGGAATCAAATCACTTGCCCAAGGGTACACAACTGATAAGGAGCAGAGCCAAAGTTAAACCTGCATTATTTTGGCCCCAGCGCCTGTGTGCTTTCTACCCCACTTCCTAACCCCTATCTGGAAACAGGAGCACAGAGACTAGAGTCAGAAGTTGTTCCTGGGGGGAGGAGTTGGAGGCAAAGGAGAGGAGAAGAAAGAGAAAATCTTGTGTGAATGATGTACATAGAGTAGAACAAAACCCACACCGAAGAGAGAACACTTAACAGAGTAAATAAACCTTGACAAGTAAGTATGATACAGACACAGACTGATTTCTCTAAAATACATTTACTCTAAATCTGAGCCTCACCTGGGAAGGCCCTTTGTTTTTGGATCCCAAGAGACCTGGGTCCACTGGGGCCTCTGACATATGTCACCCAGGCAAACTACTTAATCCCAACCCTAACCCCTAGCCCCAGAATTAGTTTCCTCATATGTAGAATGGAAATAATCATAGTTATACTTCATGGCTATTGTGAGGATGAAAAACAGTACAGTCTGTAAAGCTCAGCACAGTGCTTGGTAAAGTGCAAATGTTTTTCCCCTGATACTAGGAGATGATTAACGAATACTGCAAATGAAGGAAACCTTGACCTTTCATGGTTCTCACTAAGGACTTGGCCCTATTCTAAATGTTCTTTTAATCCTTATGATAATCTTTTGAGAAAGGTACTACTACTAGTATGCTCATTTTATAGATGGGAATACAAAAATGTAGTTAAATAACTTGTCCAAGATCACTTAGCTCTCAAGTGGTAGAGTTGGATTTTGCATCTCAGTTCTGTCTCCAGAATCCAAGTGATTAATCACTGAACTAAGCGTAACCTTTCAGTTGAATCCAGAGGTTCTGCCCGTCCCTCTGGATGCCCATCAGCAGGATGTGAAATTTGATCACCTTGGCAAGGATCCTTCTGCAGTTTAGCCATTGCTCCTCCTGGGGAAACCCTATCAAACATAGAAGATGGATGGTCTATTTCATAGACAAGGCCAGAGGGAAGCCTTGTAGGGTTTGGGCTGGCTTGCTGCAAGGCCATTTCCTGTTCCAGTCTCTTAATCACTGAGGATACAGTGTGGCTGAGAGCTGGGAGGTGATCATCCACCTCCCAAGGTGTAGAAGGCAGCCCCACAATGATGTGGCCCAGTGGGAGGTGGGTCTGCTGGCAGCCAGCCAGAGTACTTTGGGAATGTGAGCAGCTCTGCTGTGACAATTGAGTGTATCTGTGGCTTGGACTCAGTTCTGCAGAGCTACATGACCTTGGGCATCAAGTTAGACTGCGGCCCAGCAGTTGTCACAGCCTTTCAAAGGGTGACAGTAGTTCTTGATCCACCCAATTGCTTAGACCAACAACTCAGAGAAAAGGGTTATCTCCTTGATTACAAATGGAAGCCCAGGTTCCAAACAAAGAGTAGAAGAAGCTTTTCCTTTTTTTAAGCTTCATTACCCATGGTAGCGAGTGGGCAAGGGGGAATTGAGCTGTGCTTGCCCAAGTTTTTTTTTTTTTTTTTTTAATGTTTTTGTTATGAAGGTGATCTATGCTCATAGAAAAGGGAAAAGAGGAAAATGCTATTCATTTTTCTTTCTTTTCAAATTGTCAAAATTTGATTTCTTCTATGAATATGTTTAACTTTTCTTTAATCACACAGTATCATGTTCTAAGATTTAACATTATAACCCACCCAACACTTCTCCATGTTTAAACTTTCATGAGCATCAAAAACTTTGAAATGTTATCACTTTGTGGAGGTACCATAATTTAGTAAACCATTTATTGATATTTGAAGTTTTTCTAGTGTTTTGTAAATTTAATGTACTCAATGCTATGAGGGACATCTTTTTGTTAAATTGTTGTGGATTTAGGATCATTTACTTGGGTTAGATTTTCATACCCTAGGCAGATTTGTGGGACAACTCAGATGAACAATGTGTTCTAAGAGGTGTTCTGGCTGTCAATGACTTTGATATTCTTCTCTCAACACTGTTCTAACTCCCTTCACTTGGCATTGTCTTATCAAACAGGTATTAACTGTAATCTCTTTGGTCTTAAAATGCTGTGCCTTGACTCTTAGGAAGCAACCATATCTTCCCCTAATTGACACACAGGATCTATGTAATTTTGATATTCATATTATCTATTGATACAGGCATTGGGGAGAAAACTTTTCTACCTGTACTGAGCGTTCTTTGTGCTCTCTGCAGTGAATTCAATTCTATAACATTTGTTGATCATTAAAGAGCAGCTGTCAGTTTGAAGGAGCTTTAATTGAGTGTCAGAAAATCTAGGTTCAAAATCTGGCTCTGCCCTATACTAAGTGACCTTATACACAGAGACTAAGCTCTCTGAATTTTGTTTTAATTTTGTTTGTGAACATAGTATCTTTCTCAGTGGATATTTGTGAAGATGAATAGCTGATGAGCGTAGTAAACTGAATGGTATTATGTAAATAAGAGGTAAAATTATTGTCATACATGCAAAGTGTTCTGCTTGATACTGTGGGTGACACTAAGAGGCTCCATTCATTCATTCGTTTACTGAATAGACACTTATGGAGTGACTACTATGTGTAGGGCAGTGACCTGAATGCTGGGCATACAGTGATGAATAAAACCCTGTAAGCTATTGATGAGTTTGTAATCTAGTAGTACAAAGGATTTTTATGAATGAGACCTTCCCACCTTTAAAAATTTATTTTTATTTGATCCTGGGCAGTTATTATTTAATTCATAATAACTGCATTCAATATAGGAGATGCAGGTTCCATCTCTGGGTCAAGAAGATCCCCTGGAGAAGGAAATGACAACCCATTCCAGTATTCTTACCTAGGAAATCTCATTGACAGAGGAGTCTAGCAGGCTGGAGTTCATGGGGACACAAAAGAATCGGGCATGACTTAGCAACTAAACAACAACAGATGGCTGTGCTGTCCAATGTGGTCGCCATTTTCTACATGTGGCTAGTGCCACGGAGGAACTACATTTTAAACTTTATTTAATTTTAATGAATTTAAATGTAGGCTTGACAAAAGAGATCGCTCAATAACTGAATTATTGGGAAACTCTTAATGTTTTCCATTGAGAATTATGTCTGGAACAACTTGAGTGTGTTACTCTGCATTTTAAACTATACATTGTGTGAAATCTAAATACAATCAAGGTTTCCAATGAAAACTTAGCTTCCTGATTGAAATATGCTGTAAGAGTAAAGTGACAAGTGAAAATGTTGGTCACTCAGTCGTGTCCGACTCTTTGCGACCCCATGGACTCTAGCTTGCCAGGCTCCTCTGTCCATGGGATTCTCCAGGCAAGAGTGCTGAAGTGGGTTGCCATTCCCTTCTCCAGGAGATCTTCTCGACCCAGGGATCGAACTGAGGTCTCCTGCATTGCATGCAGATTCTTTACCATGTGAACTGCCAGGAAAACCCCAAGAGTAAGCTATACACTAATTTCTAAGATTTGATATATATAAAAAAGTAAAAAAATTAATTGATAATTTTAATATTGATTACATTAAAATAATATTTTTATGTATATTTAATGGATATTTCATTAAACAAAATATATTGTTAATTCACCCACTTCCTTTTTAGTCACTAAAATGTGGCTATTGGAAAATTAGACATGTGGGTTGCTTTATGTTTCTATCGGCAGCATTGGTGTAAGTAGAGATGTGTGAGTCACAGTGTGTGCTCTAGAGTAGGCTGCACTAAGGTGCAAAATGCTCTGGGAATTCTGGAGTTGGAGAAGAGAATCATTGCACCAGCAGGGGGTTCAGCAGAGCTTTTTGGAACACTGTCCTTTGACTGAGACTTTAAGGCAAGCTATGTAGCTATTTTTAAGGTTAGGTTTTATTAAGAAAGAGCAAATTTCAGTAAGAGACATCAACTTTCACAAAAGTGTAGTGGTCAGAGGGTTTGGGGCATGTTATTAGGAAGTAGAGTGGATTTAAAAAATGTTATTAACTTCACTCTGCCTTATCTGGAAGCCGCAGGGTTTTTAAACAGCCTGAGCTCTGTTCAGGTATCCTGCAATATCATTCTGATCCCCTAGGGGGCAATAGAAAACACATACTCTTTAAAGCACATTTTCTGGGGCATTGTGGATTAGGGCTGTCACAGAAATACAGGCAGACAGTTCCTGGTGCTGTAGAGACTTTGGGAATAGTCTTGTGCTCTAGTGATGGAGTAACTTTGAGAGTTTTGTGCTCTAGCGATGGAGTAACTTTGAGACAGGATTCTTGTTGGATCCTTAAGACCAAACCACCTGGCAGCCATATGCCTTCTGCCCTTAGGGCTGAGTATTAGCTTCTACTTTCCCCAAACTACCTATACCGCATTCCTCCTGATTTAAATTTTCTTTTTGGGAAAATGTACGTAGCTTAAAATCTAAAGTTAAATGTTTATGCAGTTCTCAGACTGAGAACTTAAAAAAAAAAATTATTGTTACTGCTAGTAATGAGGGCCAGAACCAAGTGGAAAAGTCACGGTCCTAGGAGTCATAAATCTGGAGTTTAAACCCTGCCCCCGCCGCTTATCTAGTGTCATTCTGCTAAGCTGGTGAAAATTAGATCAGTAATACTTGTTTCTCTGGAGCCTATTATACAGAGTGAAGTAAGTCAGAAAGAAAAGCACCAATACAGTAAATTAATGCCTATATATGGAATTTAGAAAGATGGTAACAATGACCCTATATGCGAGACAGCAGAAGAGACACAGATGTGAAGAATAGTCTATTGGACTCTGTGGGAGAGGGCGAGGGTGGGATGATTTGAGAGAATAGCATTGAAACATGTATATTATCATATGTGAAACAGATCACCAGTCCAGGTTCAATGCATGAGACAGGGTGCTCAGGGCCGGTGCACTGGGATGACCCACAGGGATGGGATGGGGAAGGAGGTGGGAGGGGGGTTCAGCATGGGGAACACATGTATGTGGCTGATTCACGTCAATGTATGGCAAAAACCACCACAATACTGTAAAGTAATTAGCCCCCAATTAAAATAAATAAATTAAATAAAAATAATACTTGTTTCTGAATTATTGCTAAAATGAAATAAATAGAGATAAATAAAGTGTATAGGTGGTAAAGTGCTATAAAACATGAAGCACTGTTTTGAGTTGTTAGTAACACTAATTCTGTAATAATTAGCAACCGTAATTATAGGTATCAATAACAGTGCCCACACAATCATTAATAATCACATGAAATCACCAATAATTATTGCAAATTATAATTTTACTATATTTTAAAGTACAGTTAGTAAGCAGTTATAAAGAAACACTCTTTTAAGCCTGAAAGGAAGAGCTTATAATTGATAGGAATCACCATATCTACTCCCTATCATTTGCTTTTTTCTGTGTGTATGTTATAGTTGGGAGGCAAGTGAAGTTGAAGGGGCAGAGGGGCGAGAATGGATGAGTTGGAAGCTGTCAGTGAAACCTAAAGCATCCTCTGTTCCTGCTCTCCATTCAATAAGTAGTTACATCCTATACAATACCTCTATAATTAGTTTTTCCTTTTCCATCCTCTCCAGCTATTAGTTTGGCTCAAGTCCTTGGCACCCCTCACCTTTCTACCATAATAGCCTCCCAACTGGCCTCTTTGCTTTTAGAATCACCTCATCTGACCCATCCCACATTTAAAAATCTTCAGTGGCTCCCCACTGCCTACAACATCTGTGCTCATCTGAGGCACTGGGAAACATTGTTGAATCGAAGTAATTTGTTACTACTAATAATTAGAGAGCAGAAGTCTGTGAATAATTTATTCTCTTTGTTTTACTCTTTAAAAACCAATTAGAAGGTTTACTGTATCATTCTGTCTAGCATGAGAGAATGAGTGGAATGAAAGCTAATGCATGGAAAAATTGTGAATAAACCCCAGATATGGCTGCAAGACGGTGTCATCTATCATTTATGTTGTGGGAGGAAACAGTTGAGAAATGGTAGCCTGGAGAATGAAATCCATGTTCCTTTGCATAAAACGACCCGTGATAAAGTCCTTGTTTCATCCTTCTTCTTCCCCCACCCTCCCACATCACCACTCCTGCCAGCCCTACCCCCTGTATTTTTCTTCAGCCATACCGGTTGCAGTGACATTTGTTTCCTACCCAGAATGTGCTGTTTCTTCTGTGAGAACCACAGCCTCATTCCCTTCAGGGAAGCTCTGTTCCTCTACCTTCTGCCCACCTGGCTTGGGTGGGGCTGACCCCACCTTCAGTCTCCTGGCTTGACCATCTCCCATGCCTGACTGGCAGAAGTAAAGGATTCCTCCAGCTATGGGGATTGACTGGAGATGGGCCAATCAGAACGAACCTGTGGTTTTGTGGGAATTACTGGGAGCTGGTGGATCTGGTCCTCCCAGGGGCTGCGTTGCTGCTGTGGTAGTAAGGCTACCTGGGTATGAAGCTGAAACAGAAGAGGGGAACATAGAGGTGGACACAGAGTCATCACTTGAGACCCTGGATCCGCTGGAAGCTACATAAAGCTTGGTTTTATGAGCCACTCTAACATCTCTCTGTCTGTTTCTCTTAAGTCAGTTTGAATTCAGTTTCTGCCAAAAGTCCTGACCAATATTCTAGACTCTTTACTGTTCCCAATCTTGGCCAGCCCTTTACCGTGACATATTTTTGGTAATGGCCTAGAACGCGCCTCCCCGTCTCTCAGCTCAGCAGTATTCTGTGTATCTGTCTCCTTCCAGGTCAAATATCCCCACTGCCTTTCCATCCTGCCTGGGCAGAATCAGTGTCCTGTTTGAGGTCCGGTAGTCCAGGGTCACACACGACATTGCACGTTGTCTTATAGTTGCTACACATGCATTGGAATTTCTGACTCCTTACTTATGAGATACTTAATTTCAGTCACTTTCTTATTTAAATGTATACCCCTAACACTTTGCACAGTTGCTTTGAATAGACAATAAATATTTGTTGATCTGAATTTACTAGAAAAAGAAATGATAAAAGTAAGATATAAAGAAAGAAAGAGAAAAAGTGCCTTTTACCGTTTAAATTGTGAGTCTTGGAGTGTGGATAAAGGAAGATGGGAACAACTTGTTGAGTAACAAGTTAAACCTATTTAATCTCTTTTTCTGAGAACCGTTTGTCCTTGACAGCTGCAAAATATATGGTAGCCCCTAGATGGGGGGAATTTAGCCTGGCACATGGGGATGGTAAAAAGAGAGGCTAAAGAGATGATTCTAAGTTATATAAATCACCATCAGTGATCCTGTGTCTGGCACAGCTGAATAACTCCTACCAGCCGATGGGATGTCAACTTTGGAATATCTCTCAGGACTCTTCCCTTTTCATATTCCCTGGTTCAGGCCATCCCCATTGGACTGCTGAAGGAGTCTTCTCACAGGGCTTCCTGCCTGCCTTCTTTCACACATACTTCCTCCTGCATATTGGATCAGAATGATCCTGTAAATTTGCTCCCATCACACCCTTGCTTGAAAGCCCTAAGCCCCTAGGATCTCTCTTTAAGGCATCACTTAGGACTTGCTATGAACTCTCTTTCACTGGCCCATTTCCCAGGACTCCCATTCTTCCTTGTGGTGCTCCAGCTAAAGTGAACCATATTCCAGTCCTGACTGTTGACTGTGCCCTGCGTGTTCTGTTTTGGTAGTTCTCTTAGATTTATCCACCTGGGATATTCAGTTCCCAACTCTTCAAGACTATTAACTGTCATCCTTTGATGCCACAGACAAGTGCTACTCTCTCCCCTTTCTACATTTGGCACTGCCCTAGAATGTTTTTAGTCATCAGAGTCATTCATATATACATTCTGTATTAGGATAGACGAGCTGCTCTAGCAAACAAGACAAGCTTCAAATATCAGTGGCTTAATGCAATGAGGCCTTATTTCTCATTTGGCCACCATCCTATGCAGCTTGAACATCTCTTCTGTCTGCCCACCTCCAAGAAGAAACTCAGGAATCTGGGCATCTTCCATAATGTGGCTTTGTCATCTCAGAGGCCTTAGCTTCTAGAGAGCAGGAGAGAAGGAGAGAGAATGGTGAATGGTGTGAGATGTTATAGATGCTAGACTGGGAAGTAGCGCACGTTATTCCCATCTACATGCCACTGGCCAGAACTGAGTCTTAACGTACCAGTCTAAAAGCAAGGACTTGCAGTTTCTGGAAATGCAGTTTCTGTGTAAGCCCTGGAAAAGGAGCTGGGATTGGTGAGCCTCTGGCTAGTCACTTGCACCTCCCTGCCTGAGCGGTGTGTCTCATCATTTCTGTACCGTTGACGTTTCTGACCCTAAACATATAAGGTGGCAGTGAATTGACACCTGTGAGGACCATGTTATGCTACATGGGCAGCACTGATACTTTATTTTGCTTTCTTGCTCCTGACCAGCTTAAAACCTTTAGTGCCATCATCTTTATACCTTCTTCTCCCCACTTCTCCTCCCCCCTTTTTTCTCTGTAGATTTTTCCTCCTTATCATCTGAATTTTTCCTNATCACTGCCTCGATGGACGTGAGTCTGAGTGAACTCCAGGTGTTGGTGATGGACAGGGAGGCCTGGAGTGCTGTGATTCATGGGGTCACAAAAATTCATACACGGCTGAGTGACTGAACTGAACTGAACTGAACAACTTCAGGACTTTCAATCACTAGAGCACTTCTGGCCCAATAAAACATTAATAGGTGAGTGCCCTCCCAAAAGCCTCCATCTCAACACTAAGTCTAAGCCACACCCCAAAGCAAACAAGTTGTAGTGCCAACCACCCCTCGCCTATACTTCATCTAGATAGGGGTTCAGCCTTGCACATCAGCAAACAGGCTGCTCAAAACCATACTGAATCCATATATTCCAAACCACACTAGTGGAAACAGCCACTGCTTTTCTGAAAGACACGATCTAACTCCACCTACCAGAACACACACACAAATCCCCCCAACCAGGAAGCCATCACAAGGCATTGGCTCAATTCCATCAGGAGAGGTAGACTCCATAGTTAAGAGGAACTACAGCCTTTCAACCAAGAAAGGGTTCACAAAAACCGTAAATTAAACAAACAAAAAAGACAGAGAAACATCTGGCAGATGAAGGAACATGGATAAAACCCAAAGGACTGAACAACAGCAATTAACAAATGAGACCTAGGTAACTTAAAAGCTCCAGGTATANGTATTTGGCCACTGTAACAGCCACAATGACCTTCCCCGACCCTGCCCCAGCTAACTAAGAGCATCAGGGATGCCAGAGAGGAACCTCAGAATGTCTGATGGGAGGTGGCATTTCTCGCTTCAAAGCTCACTTTCTCAGCTGTCAGGAAAAGTGTGAAGGGAATGCTTTTGAAATAAAAATTGAAATGAGTCACAGCTCTAATTGTTTTCCATTTATAATCATAGTTGGGTGAGATCATCTAGATGGATCACTTTATTCTACACGTGAGAATCTACAGATGATGTGAAAAGTAGTACAGCTGAGTGCAGGAACCAGGCCACTTTAAGACTTACCTGCTAAGTCAGCTGCTTAGTGGGACATACAGTTCTGAGAGGCAGGAATTGGAAGAGAGGTGCGTGAGTTTTGGCATCAGGGACACCTGAATTTCAATCTTTTTTTTTTTAATTTGCTTTATTGACGTATAGTTGATTTATAGTATTGTGTTAGTTTATGCTGTATAGTGAAGTGATTCAGCTATACATATATATGTATTCTATTTCTTATTCTTTTCCATTATGATTTATCACATATGTTGAATATAGTTCCTTGTGTTATACAGTAGGACCTTATTTTTTCAATCTATCCTATATAAAATGGTTTGCATCTGCTAATCCCAAATTCCCAATCCAGTCCTCCCCTACCCAGCTCCCCCTTTGGCAACCACACCTCTGTTCTCTGTATCTGTGAGGCTGTTACTGTTTCATAGATAAATTCATTTGTGTCATATTTTAGATTCCACATATAAGTGTTATCATATGGTATTTGTCTTTCTCTTTCAGACTTACTTCACTTAGTATGGT